>CAUYRH010182649.1:0-13208 GCA_963574655.1 Perodicticus potto
CCCCACCCTCCTTCCTGGCTGGTACCACTTCAGGCATATCCTTCACGCGCCTTGGTTGCGGGTCCACTCTGCCGGTGGGTGCTACTGGAGAAGCCGCCCACTTCCCCTGGCCGCCTAGAGAGACTGGGAGTGTCTCCTCAAAACATCCCCAGGGGTGCGAAACCTCCTGCCATTGTTCCCGCTGCGGCTGCCATTTCGTGCCTCAGGGGACCTTCTTTCCAGCTCGGCCTTCTCTCAGTTCACTTACCTCTCACTACTCCCGAGATGGAAAATCAGCACAGATCAGCAACAGTCCACGCCCTGGCCACAACCCTCAAGAAAATGTCCAAGAATCTGGACTCTGTGAGGGACAGGCCTCCAGACCATGGGGTGAGAGTGGAGGGGGAATGCCAGGAGCTCAAACTTGCAGGTAGAGAATATATACAGTTTTATACAGTTTTATGCCTGGCAGGAGAGTGCCGTGGCACCCTAGTAGGAGAAGGAGGTCTGGTTTTTAGAGGGTCTCTCCCATGGGGTAGAGTGGGAGGACATCTGAACTCTGCTCGCTTGTTTGTATGGAGGTATGGAGTATACTGCGAGCCGCTCTCATGGAGGAGGGGATTCCCATCCTCTTGGTAATGTGCTCAGTACCTTTTTGTTTGTGTCCTTGGGGTCACAGGTCGCCACAGCAGGATTGATGTGCGTTCTTCGACCTTCTCTTTTGGCTCAGATCCAAACCATCGGCTTTCTTGCTAAGTTTCTGCCCTTTAACTCTCTTTCTGGACGGGAGCCTCTGCGGAAAGCTGGCTACAGACCTCCATCTTGGCTCCTCCCTCCATACCTGGCTATTTTTAGAGGGGATGCCCTTGCTCTGGCTCAGGCTGGTCTTGAATCTGTGAACTCAGGCAATCCACCCACCTCAGCTTCCCAGAGTGCTAAGATTACAGTACTCTGAGCCACCAAAACTTTTTTAAAAAATAAACAATATATATTTTAAAAATATACAATGAAATTCTAGCTAGACAGATCAAGAAAATAAGAAAGAAAATACAAATTACCAACATCAAAAAAACAAAAGGAGGGCTAAGAGAAGTACCTCATGCCTATAATCATAGCACTTTTGGAGGGCAACGCAGGTAGGATCATCTGGCCTCAGAAATTTGAGACCAACCAGAGCAAGAGTGAGATCTAGTCTCTACTAAAAATAGAAAAAATTAGCCAGGGGTTGTGGAAGGCACCCGTAGTTCCAGTAACTCAGGAGGATGAGACAAGAGAATCACTTGAACCCAGGAGTTTGAAGACACTATGGCACTCAACCCAGGACAACAGAGTGAAACTCTGTCTCAAATAAAAAGGAAAAAAAAAGCAGCCACTCACACCTCTAATCCTAGCTCCTACCACTGTGAGAGACTGAGGGGAGAGTATCCGTTGAGCTCAGGAGTTCGAGACCAGCCTGAGCAAGAGTAAGATACCTCATCCTCCAATCCCCCTACTAAAAATAGAAAAACTGGGTGGGCATCCTGGTGGGTGCCTGTAGTCCCAGCTACCGGGGAGGCTGAGGCAAGAGGATTGCCTGAGCCCAAGAGATTGAGGTTGCAGTGAGCTATGAAAATGCCATGGCACTCTACCCAAAGTGACACAATGAGACTCTGTCTCAAAAAAAGGGAAGGGAGGGGAGGGGAACAAGAGGAGACCATAGTATAGATACCATAGAGACTAAAATAAATAAATAAATAAATAAGGTAATAATTATAAAAAAACTTCATGCTGCTAATTTAAGACAAAACTACTCTTTTCCTTGAAAAAAATAGAAGTACTTACAAAGTTATATTGTTTGAAACTACTGTTTCTAAGTGTAGTCTTAATTACTTATAGTAATTATAACTTTTAACCAAAGTAACTGCTATTTTGCAGAGAAAACTGGGGGGTGGATAATTGTGAAGTGTTACATCCCAGCATTTTATAGACCAAAAGAGCTCATGAATACACATAATACAACTTTCTACAGTTTCTGATATCCCTTATACAATTTGTCAAAGTGGCAAAAATGAACATATTCATTAATATGACCCAGAGATATAGCCTGTCTACAGCATATTAAAATAAAAAGTTAAATTATGCTTAATAATGAATATTTTTTATTCTATCTTACCTAGAAATAATCTAAGTATGCAATCACTTTCCATTAATTAGACCAATTTAATACTGATCCAAGATTTTAGGTTATCTAGATCTTGGATCTACAAATTTATCTTCAACCTCACATACTAACAAAAAAAGTTCATCAGAATAAGGATTCAATTTGATCAAACACAAATTTACATTTTTCATAAGCCAGCATTAATCAAAGTAATGCTAGCTTATTTAATTAATAAACCTATATGTTTAAAAAAACTATACCCAGTACAATAAAAAGATGTACAATTATTAGATACATATATAACACTGATAAATCAGAGAAGAAAGCTTTTATTAAACCAAATTAATAAAATAACCTAGTTTATGAAAGATTTTCCTAAATTATACAAGTTTGAATTCTTTTTTTTTTTTTTTTGTAGAGACAGAGTCTCACTTTCTCACCTTTGGTAGAGTGCCATGGCATCACACAGCTCACAGCAACTTCCAGCTCCGGAGCTTAGGTGATTCTTTTGCCCAGCCTCCCAAGTAGCTGAGACTACCACAACACCTGGCTGTGCCTGCCACAACACCTGGTTATTTTTTTGTTGTAGTTTGGCCGGGGACAGGTTTGAACCCACCACCCTCAGTATATGGGGCCAGCGCCCTACCCACTGAGCTACAGGTGCCGCCCACAAGTTTGAATTCTTAAAATGCTTCTGTGCTGGTTGCTTTCATAATACTTTTTAACTCTAGCACATTCAAATTTTTAGAAGTTCCATCTCCTTATTCTCTGGGAATTATTGGACTACTTTTCTTTTATAAGCACTTATTTATTAATCTCTTAAACCGATTAAAACAGGGTTCCTTTGATTTAGGAAATTTTTTAATCTAAGTTTTTTTTGTTTGTTTTTTTTTTGGTTTTTTTGAGACAGAGCCTCAAGCTGTCACCCAGGGTAGAGTGCCATGGCATCACAGCTCACAGCAACCTCCAATTCCTGGGCTCAAGCAAGCCTCTTGCCTCTGCCTCCCAAGTACCTGGGACTACAGGCGCCCGCCACAACGCCTGGCCATTTTTTGGTTGCAGTCGTCATTGTTGTTTGGCGGGAAGGGCTGGATTCGAACCCGTCAGCTCAGGTATACGTGGCTGGCGCCTTAGCCCGTTGAGCCACAGGCGCCGAGCCATAATCTAAGTTATTAATGCTATGTGGATTTTGGAAAAGATTACACATTCATACAATGAGAGATAAAGACCTTTGTGAATTACAGACATACAGACTCAAGAGTTCATAGCTCTAATTCTAAAATTTCAGTCATGGGTCAACACACCAGTGCAAAAACTTTAGCAACTCAGATATCATAGAACTGCTCCCTTTCCTGGCAGGTATAACATTTTTAATTGATATGAGCCCAAAATAGACAAAAGGCATTTGTATTCTGTCACCCATCAGAGACTAGATCTCTGTAAATCATTAATCCAATCACAAAGTTGACCAAATAGTTAGACGCTAACACTAAATTCCCAATCTTTGCTACCGATAGTGGACACTGACTTATTGATTGCAAATAAAACAAAGATAAATTACAAAATTATTAGAGAAAAATATTAAAATTAGAAAAACAGAGTAAGCAAAATTCAATCACAGGAAGCCAAGGAAAAAAAGTGTATCTGGGCTAAAGCAATCCCCAAGCTTCTTCAGTAAAAAAAGATACCTAGTTTTGTTAGTGAATCCAGTAGGCAAATTAGTGGAAGAACTCCAATTTTCTAAAAAATATGCCTATCATACAGATAAGAAATGAACATGTGTTAAAGATTTTATTTAACATCTCCAGCAGTAAAGGAACATGTTAGATGTTCAACCAGTTCAAGAGAAATTTTTTTAAAAAGCACAAATTTATATGGAATAAAGGAATGTTGAAATGACCGTGCAATTGGAAGCAATACTAGCTTCTTCCAAGGTGGTAGAGAGAAGTAAATTGAACTTCAGGTGGTTAGGACAGAATTTTCATGCCTAAAAACAAGAATTACTAACTTGTATCAGTCATCTGTGATTTACAGAGTTGTAAAATAGCTTCCATAGAATTGGAATCAGATTTTCATTTACAGATAATGCCATTTGGTTACGAGTTTTTCCTATGCAGGGGACACCTTTCCACTGAGACTAGAAGAGAGGATAAGTATGTGCATAGGTAAGTTTGTAGTAATTACAAGAAATTAAGGAAGTTTATCTTTGACAGTCGTTTTTTTTTCTTCAATAAAACACAACGTGGGCTTATCTGCCACAATAAGGGAACTGGTTGCTGTAAAAGGGTTCCATGCATAAAAATATCTCACATCAGCCTTACCAAAGTGACTTTACTTCCTTAAAGTAGCTGTTAAAACACAGGTAAGAGGCTGAGTGCAGTGGCTCAAGCCTGTAATCACAGCACTCTGGGAGGCCAAGGTGGGCAAGCAGATCGCCTGAGCTCACAGGTTCTATACCAGCCTGAACAAGAGCGAGGCCCCATCTCTAAAAATAGCCGGGCTTGTGGCCCTGTGTCTGTAGTCCCAGTTACTTGGAAGGCTGAAGCAAGAGAATTGCTTGAGCCCAAGAGTTTGAGGTTACAGTGAACTATGAGGCCACATCACTCTACCCAGGGTGATAGAGTGAGACTCTGTCTCACAAAACACACACACACACACACACACACACACACACACACTCACGTAAGAATGCATTGGCATATGCCAATCATCTGGAAACTGTAAGAAGTTGGGTCTGGAAATGTATCAACAGGCAAACTTGGGGAATACTGTTCCAGCATATTTTGGTTTGTAGGAATAGGTAGCAGAACCCCGAAGAAATAAAACCCAGATTTGGTGAGTTTTTAAAGATCCTCAGAGTTCAGTGGTACATTTAGGAGGAGTCCTAAGAAGCCAAAGGGTACAACATGAGGGAAAGAGATGTGACCATAAAAGGAAGTGCCAAAGGAAGGGGTCTGGCAGGGAACTCAAGATAAACTTCACCTCACGTACAGTGTGTCTGATGGAACGATAAAAGGAATGAGGAAAGAAAGAAGGGTGCTGATAAGTCCAAAGCAGATCTCATACAGGCTGAGAGTGGAAGGGGGAGATAGAGAAGCAAAGAGAGAATGCAAAAAGAGACTCCCAAGCCCCACTTAGAACAATTAAATCTGAATCTCTTACTGGGTGTGGTGGCATTCCACCTGTAATCCTGGCTACTTGGAAAGCGTAAGCCGGGAGTTGAAGACTGGCCACATAAGAAAAAAGAAAAAGAAGTCAGACTCAACAATGCATTAGTATTTTAAACAGCTCTTGTGTTGATTACAACCTACAGCCCAGGTTGAAAATTGTTCACCAGCTTGAGTTTACCAATTTCACACCAGGTGAAGCTGGTCACTGATACTGTGGTTCTAAGTGACTCATCTGTTCCCTGCTAAACAGGATGTGTGGATTTGGGTTAAGTTTCTTCTTCTTTTTAATTAGAGCAAAATTCCTGAAGGGGAAATGACTTGTGGTTTTAACTTTCAATTGTGTCACATCACTGAATGTCCTTTCTCTGTGAATAAAAAGAACAGGTAGGCTTCCTACTTATCACTATGTGGTGTCCCATTGTTGCAGTCAAATGAGCAGCACTCTAAAATATGGTTGTGAAATGGCAGGCTCGAAGTCTTTATCCTTTTCTTCCTAACCTACTGCAAATATGTGTGACCTAGTAGCACCACAAGTGGTACAGTGGAAAGAGAGATGAACTTGCCCTCAAAAGCCGGTAGGACCAGAGCTAATAGTCCCCCAGGAAATCACTACATTCATCTCAAGCTGTTTCTTTCTCTGAAAAATGAGACACATCTCTTTGGATCTAAAATGTCATTGATTTAAGATGCACTATAGTTTTAAAGGTAGTCATTTTAGTGTACTCTTAATATAAATAATTGAAATTATGATGTTTATTGATTATGCGCCCAAGTATTCCAGAATATAAAAAGTAAATTATTTCTTATTAAAAATCTGTTAAGCTGAGAAAAATACTTTTAGTAAATGTCTCCTAGGGCAAATTTTTAAACAATGCCTATTAAGACTCATCTTTCTTCTCAAATGAGTCAAGATTCAAAAGATTACTTAACTAAATAGACATGTACTTCATAAGTTTCTTATATGACCTGCAAAAAAAAAAAAAAAATGTGATAAAGGGGAGGCTCCTGGGGCTCAGTGGGTAGGGCGCTGGTCCCATGTAATGGGGGTGGCGGGTTCAAACCCAGCTTCCGCTGAACTGCAACAAAAAAACTAGCCAGGCGTTGTGGCAGGTGCCTGTAGTCCCAGCTACTGGGGAGGCTGAGGTAAGATAATCGCCTGGCCCCAGGAGTTGGAGGTTGCTATGAGCTGTGACACCATGGTACTCTACCGAGGGTGACAAAGTGAGACTCTGCCTCTACCAAAAAAAAAAAAGAAAGAAAGAAAATGTGATAAAGAACACTACTTACCCTAAAAAAGGGACTGAAAATTCATATCTACTTAACTAGGGTAGATAAGAGTACAATTGTTTTCGTCAAAATGCAAATATGGGATCTTAAATATTTTTTAATTCAGCAGAAGCCGATAGTGTTTAATGCTGCAAATGTGCAGTATAAAGATATGAATATGATTAAAAAGACCTATGTAGGGGCAAGGCCTGTGGCTCAAAGGAGTAGGGCACCAGCCCCATATACCAGAGGTAATGGGTTCAAACCCGGCCCCGGCCAAAAACTGCAAAAAAAAAAAAAGACGTATGTGAACTGGACAAACATGTTCAGTTAGTGATGTACGAAATGGAGATGGGGAGGTGCTGGATGAAAGAAGAAGAAATATGGGGCGGCACCTGTGGCTCAAAGGAGTAGGGCACTAGCCCCTTATGCCGGAGGTGGCGGGTTCAAACCCGGCCCTGGCCAAAAACTGCCAAAAAAAGAAGAAGAAATATGAGGAAAAGACTCCGAAGGACAAGGGTTTGAAGAAAAAAATAATTGTGTTAACAGAAAATGAGAGCACAGGGTAAGGAAACTCCACGCGTTCAATTTGAACACCTCAGCACACGGTCCTACTCAATGCGGCTTTCAATGAATGTACAGCCTCACAGAAAACAACATTCAAACTATCCAGAAAAGAAACACCAGCCGATGTTCAAACGGAGTCAAGCGGAGAGGTGAGGAAGGGCTACTTTTGCTTATCCAGTTGTTACCACATAAGGAAGCGCAACCAAAGGGTAGAGGAGTTCGGGAGAGGCAGGGCCTGGAAAGCCGGCGGCGAGCGGATCCACAGCAGCCTCCCGCGGTAAACAGCCGGACAGGCGAAGTTCGCCGACGCCGTGAAGTGAGGTGGGGACCCGCAGAGGATAAGAGCCCCGAGAGAACAGCATCAACTACGATGTGGGACCCTGTTTGGATGTCTATGACAATTGACTATAATAAGACATCTTTAAAACAATCAAAGAAATCTGAATGTAGACTATTAGGTGATCATTAAGGAATTACCTCAACTTTTCTAGGTGCGACAAGGGTTGCGTGATTACTTTTTTTTTTTAATGTACTAATGATAGAAAGTGTAAGTGGTAAAACGACCTCCTTTAAAGCTGTCACGTTCATCCTGAGCCGGCCCTCTTCGCGCCGCAGCAGCCACACTGACATGGCATCTCCCCCTTGCCCAGGACCCTCGACGGCTTCGCGCGCTCAGGCGCGACCGCAGCGCAGACGGCTCCCGGCGTGCTCCGCGGGCTGCGACCGGAGAACTCACAGCCCCGGGTCTGGGTCCAGCTGCTGAGCCGCGTACCCAAGGTGCCCTGGGAGCTAATTTGCATGCTCCACCCAACAGGTTAAACCCACAGGTCAATCGCGGCTAAGTGCGGCCATTTGGAGATCAGAACAACAAGTGTGTGAGATTCGTGATGTGGGTTCATTGCGCCAAATGTCCCTAAAGGCTCTAAAGTAAACGGGAAGGCGCAGCTAAGTCACCATAAGTGTAAGAGGGGAAGCACTTCTGAGCCTTAAATAGGCTGCGAGCGAATTAAGAGTCGTGCTCGCTTCGGCAGCACATATACTAAAATTGGAACGATACAGAGAAGATTAGCATGGCCCCTGCGCAAGGATGACACGCAAATTCGTGAAGCGTTCCATATTTTGTCCCTCGCTCCTGAGAAAGGTCGTCTCACTATTTGCTAAGAAAAAACCAGATGGAACTCACTTAATATTGAAATTGTGGTGTTCACTGAAAAATATGCGTGTAAAACAGATCAGAGTTAACAAAAGTAATGTGTCAAAAATGCATGCTGTACGAATGTTGGAAATGTAAAAATACCAGCTGTGCCTTCTTTATTGAACTTAAAAATCTGAAACTGACTTACAGTATTGTCTCCCTCAACACCAACTCCAGAGGCCCAGGTAATTTGGTTTTTGTTCACTAGACGACCACCTGAAATGCTGACATGAATGTTCCCTAAATTATTGCTAAATTATTGAGTCCTTACTAAAGGAACTAAACATGTGCGTTCACTTCTTGCACCTACTTTGTGCTGTTTTTAGACCTGCCTTCACTTCTCAGACTGCCAGATGCACAAAGGCAGGGACAGTTAACAAGGGACGCTGTTATCAGATAAGGTTAACTTACTTTATGCCTAGGGATTTTAGACCTCCAGGACCAATTGAGTACAGGCAAGATTCACCAAGTCCATTAAAAATCTGTTTTCATCATTATTGTTGTCATGTAGTCTCTAAGGAGAACGCAGAAATGTCAATTTACAAAAATTGGACAGATTCCGTAATGGGTGATTTTATTTAGCTAAAAGCAGATTGCATTTTATTATTTTACGACGCCCTGGGGTAGAGGCATAGCGCACAGCATCCTCCTGCCTTAGCCTCTTGAGTAGCTGGATCTACAGGCGCTTGCCACCACGCCCGGCTTTTATAAAAGCAGATTTTAATCAAAGAAAGGTATCTGGATGTAGAATCAAGTATTACCTAGGTAATTTCATTCATGCTGGGTGGCCCGCTTGGGTGACAAGACCAAGGGTAAGCCCACAAAGCTTCGCAGGTGTCCACGCAGCAACCGCTGAGCGTGGGAAACTGCAAAAACCCTGCCGGTCCATGGCTCCAAACCACTGCTCTTGTTGAATATGACCTTTGACCTCCGCAAAAATATGGAACGCTTCACGAATTTGCGTGTCATCCTTGCGCAGGGGCCATGCTAATCTTCTCTGTATCGTTCCAATTTTAGTATATGTGCTGCCGAAGCGAGCACGATTTTTATTTCGTCCACAGCCTATATAAGGCTCAGTGGCCTCTCGCCTCTACTACTTACGGTGACCCAGCGGCGCGCCTTCCCCTCTATTATACAGCCTTTAGGGACTTTTGGTACAATTAACCCACATCACGAATCTCGTACGTTGGTTGCTCGGATCGCCGGCTGTCACACCTGGCCTCGACTGACCTGTGGGTTTAACCTGTTGGGAGGGACATGCAAATTAGCTCCCGAGGCACCTTGGGTACCGGGCCGCCGCGCAGGACCCAGACCCAGGGCTGTGACTTCTCTGGCCGCAGAGCTCCGCCCGCGGAGCAAGCCGAGAGCTTCACAGTTGTCCCGCCGCCGCAGAGCAACGAGGACCTTGCTGGCCCCTAGCAGGTGGTGTCTCTCCGAGGTCTTCTGAGAGCCGGGGAAATGACTGGCCTGCTAAATCACCAGGGGCCTGGGTCGAGCAGGTCCTCCTAGAAAAATATGGAACACGTCGCTAGTATTTCATTCACCCTTGACATTGGGGCCTTCTGCCAGAATGCATTGCTCAAGTGAGCCCAGAGTTCAGCCTTCGGGGCCATTCTTCCTAACGACTCGCCCACTCAGTTCACTCAGTTATGGAACGGCCAGCCCCACACTCTTAAATTGACCCAGGCTCCCCATTCAGCGCCCGCGTCGGGGGCCACTGTCGGGGGACAGACGAGATTGGCCTGGACGGTCACGCCCCTGGTCTTTCTGGTTTCCCCCAGGTAACTCGGGGCCTATATGCGTTCTGCGCACGCGCCGCAGCGGGTGGGGGGGGGGGACAGAGGAGCTCGGACAGGGGACACCCCCTTCACAGGTGCGCCCCCTCCCTCGGACTAAGGGCAAGCTGAAGCCTACCCTTTGAGCCTGAGAGGCTGGTTTGAGGAATTGCACTTAGGGTTAAAGTGGAGCATCACCCTCCCACTTCCTTATACCTCCCAGCCCTCGCATCTTACCCTGTTATGATACAATGTGCAGGAAACCTACTTGCAAGAAATACTCCCTTAGTGTTAAATATTCTAATTTTAACTACAGCAGCAATCATGTTGCTCAGGTTATATCCCTGAGCGTTATGAAATGAGAGCCAAAGCCCAAAGACTCTGATATTGATGTGGTTACAGTTCTAGATATAAGTGAAGGGCAAATAGTTGCCTGGTTGTGTGGTTGTGTTAAAATGGCACATTTAATAAGGAATACGGCATATTTAAAAAATAACTGGAGTTTTGCTTCTTTTCCCCCTTCCTATGGTGTCCTACCCTTTCATGTGACTCAATTTTTTTTTTTTGGTGACTCAATATTTTTAAGTAAAAACCTGCTAAAAGAGCCAGGCACAGTGGCATGAGCTTGTAATCCTAGCACCCTGAGAGGCTGAAGTGGGTGGATTGCTTGAGCTCAGGATTTGGAGACCAGCCTGAGCAAGAGAGACCCCTTCTGTACTAAAAATAGAAAAACTAGTCCCAGTGGTGGTGAGCCCCTGTAGTCCCAGCTATTTGGGAGGCTGAGGCAGGAGGATCACTTGAGCACCTGAGTTTGAGGTTGCCGTGAGGTATGAGGCCAGGACACTACTCAGGGCACCAGAATGAAACTCTCAAAAAAAATTAAATTAAAATTTAAAAACCTGCTAAAAGATCAGTAATTTTGAGAAAATTTTAAACTAGTACCCATTTTTCTAACGTACCAAAAGAAAATAATGTGAAATCACGTGAGTTTCTGGCATATCCAAGATCAAAACAAAGAAAGGAACAGAAAGCCCATAAGGATTATTGCTAAGCCTATCTTTCTATGTTTGTAGTTATAATACTTTTCTTTCCACTTTTTGAAAAATAATGAAAACACCATCTGTTAAAAAAAAAATTAGGCAAAAATGACATTCCTTTTGTGTTAAATTGCCCAATTACAAATAAAATATGCTTTGATAGATTTCTTTTAATGGCCTGTCTTTCCAATAAGCTATTTCTGGCTTTCTGACTTCAGAGCTATCAAGAAGTAGCAAATCGATGTTCCATTTTATGATTTGAAGAAATATATCAAAATTTTTTCATGTTCTCTCTTTAAAATCTTACAACCAAACAGCGTATTAAAGGAGACATGGTTAGAAGAATCTATAGTTGGAAGGGTGGTCAGAGTTGCAGTGTGGTGAACATAATGTCCCTATGGGCTGTGTGCTCTTTCAGAGTTAGGCTATACTCTTGTTTTTTTTCCTTTGCAGTTTTTGGCTGGGGCTGGGTTTGAACCCACCACCTCCAGCATATGGGTCCGGTGCCCTACTCCTTTGAGCCACAGGCACCGCCCAAGAGTTAGGCTATACTCTTGAATGACCACTTAGTAAATTTTTCTTTTTTTAAACAGAGTCTCACTTTGTCACCTTCCATAGAGTACCATAGCATCATAGCTCACAGCAAACTCAAACTCTTGAGCTCAGGTGATTCTCTTGCCTTAGCCTCCCAAGGGGAGGGACTACAGGCACCCACCACAACTCCCAGGTATTTTTTAGAGACAAGGTCTTGCTCTGGCTCAGGCTGGTCTCGAACCTGTGAGCTCAGACAATCCACATGCCTAGGCCTCCCCACTTAGTAAATTTTTATAGTCAGAAAAGAAGGAAAAGGTTTGCCACATAAAGACAAAAAAAAATTTTTTTGAAGACTGGCAGGAGATCAAATACACTGAGAGAAAAACTTTTATGAAAATGTTTGAATTATCAGATAAGTATAAAAATTGCAAGAAAAGGGCAGCACCTGTGGCTCACTGGGTAGGGCACCAGCCCCATATACCGAGGTTGGTGGGTGCAAAGCCAGCCCCAGCCAAACTGCAATAAAAAAATAGCCGGACGTTATGGCGGGCACCTGTAGTCCCAGCTACTTGGGAGGATGAGGCAAGAGAATCATCTAAGCCTGGGAGTTGGAAGTTGCTGTGAACAGTGTGAGCCACAGCACTCTACCGAGGGTGATAAAGTAAGACTCTGTCTCTACAAAAAAAAAAAATTGCAAAAGTTAGTTTTAGAATCATGGTGATACTAAACAATGTAATGTTAAAAGAGATAGGGCAGAATTTCTCACAGATGATTTATATATGACTGCTTTTAAAGCATAAAATTCTCCCTAGACCTCCAGTGTTACTTAAATTACTTCTCTTGCTCTTTAAGTATATATAAACATGAAACTGGGAATAAGCTCCTTTTTCTTATAGCTGTTATGCAACTCTAAAACCAAAGCATATTTACAAATTAAACACAAAGCTACAAATCAATAAAATTCAAATTAGCAACATTAATTTATTATAGTAGATGATGTTTTGGCTGAAACTAAATCAACATTGTTGAATTTGCTAGTGGAAAGATGTGGCCAGAGGGCTCAGCACATAATATCAATAGATGGGATCTGAGAGTCTATGAAATAAGGTAGTTTAAGAAAATCGGCCTCATACTTAACACTGCCAGTGAGCAGTCTTTTAATGCCAATATATTACTTGATGACTCTTTAAAGTTATCTTATTTAGTTCAACATAGTAAGCATAACAATATAATTGAAACCACCACTAGATATATATCCAGTCCAATTTTGCTGAAATTTGGAGTGGGAAAGATTACCTGAAAGAAGTTCTAAATTCTTATGAATATATATGTGTGTGTGTGTGTGTGTGTGTGTGTGTGTATGTAATATATATATGTAATATATATATATGTATATGTATATGGGGTTTTGGGGTTTTTTTTTTGTTTTTTGTAGAGACAGAGTCTCACTTTATCGCCCTTGGTAGAGTGCCATGGCGTCACACAGCTCACAGCAACCTCCAACTCCTGGGCTTAGGCGATTCTCTTGCCTCAGCCTCCCAAGTA
>CAUYRH010182653.1:0-11509 GCA_963574655.1 Perodicticus potto
TTATGTTAACTGAAATAAGCCATGGACCAAAGAGACAAATACTGCCAAGATTTCACTTATAGGTAGAATCCAAAAAAGCTAAACTAATAGAAGTAGAGAGTGGAATGGTGATTAGTAGGGCCTTGGAGGTAGGGTATGGGAGCATTTCTAGAAATGTTGGTCAAAGAACAGAAAATTTAATTTAGATAGGAGGAATAAGTTTCAGAGATCTTTTGTATAATATGGTGTCTATAGTTAGTGCATTCTGTATTATTAAAAATCACTAAGAGAGTAAACTTTAAGTGTTCTTAACACAAAAATAACTATGTAAGGTACGCATATGTTAATTAACTTGATTTCTCAATTCTGCAATGGATACATATTTCAAAATATCATGTTGTACATGGTAAATAAATATAATTTTTATTTTTCAATTTAAAAATAAGTTTAAAAAACTACAGTAACACCTATCCCCTGGAAAAAAAGAAGAAAGAAACCTTTAAGGAAATAGCTGGTTCAATAATATAAGATTCATGTTCTGGGAAACAGTATATGTGTATGTTTCCTTTACATTTCATTTTTTCAGACTATGTTTGTACAATAGTCCTCCCTTATCCTGCTTTCATTTTTCAGGGTTTCAGTTCCTGAAAATATCACAGTATTGAACGAAACAGAGATAGATATAGATAGAGGTAGAAAAGAGATAGAGATAGAGAGATAGGAGAGCAAACACAATCCTCATATTTTTTAATACAGTATATTCTTATAATTTTTCAATTTTATTATCACACATTATTGTTAATTTATTACTGTGCATGATTTATATGTTAAACTTTTCCATAGGTATGTATAGGAAAAAAGCATACTATTAATAAGTACAGGGTTCAGTAAAGGTTTTAGGCATTCATTGAGGATCTTGGAAGATATCCTCCAAGAATCGGGGGACTACTATGTACAGATAACCAAATTTTGTTTTCATAGCAATAAAATTGAATTGGCTATTTTTTAAAATCCACCTAAAAACATAAATGCCTAGTAATATTACTTTTAGAAATGTTTCTTTGCCAATAAGATCTGGTTAACAGTTTAGCTGTGTTTTACACAGTCTTAGTTTATGTGTTCATGGAGGCTGGGGTGATTTGTGTGAACGGGTGACTTTACGGAGAGATAATTTGCAAATACTGCCATAAGTATAGCAATATCAGATCAGCATACAGCAGAAGTGTATATAGTAATTGGGACAGTAGAACCAAATTAATAAAATAAGAATTTGAATCTAGAATAACATAAATATTCAAGACTATTCTAGTCAAAATAACAAAAGCCTTCATCAAAGCTCTATTAAGGAGGGATTATAAACTCTAGTTACTTCTTGCTGAGGAAATAAATGAATCCTGCCAGCAAAAGACCTCTGCATACCAACAGGGAAGAGAGAGCTAATGCAATTTAATATTGAATGAGCATTTTCACAATCATATGTGTGTAAGCATGATAACCTGAACAGGCATATAAAGTCAGTGCAGAATTTCACATAAATTTATGCCAAAAAGTACAGGGAAGAACAATTAAAATTGTTTTTTCTTGAGAGGCAAGTAGATACACCTTTGTGTTTATCTTCTGATTTCGGAGGTGTGAGTTTATAGTGCCAGGGGTCAGAATAGTTATTAAATGAAAAAGCCTGGTCTCTTTTTGTGATGATTATACTTTCAAGAAACATCCTAAAATTAGTAGTGTCTTCAAAGAAAATTTCATCATTTTATTCTTACAATCTACATTTGTAATTATAGTTTTTGTTATTGCTTGAGTGTGTATACTCATATGTCATTTTATTTATATGATTTATGAAAATATCTGTAGTTTTGTTGAGGATTTAGCTCTTCTAAGCTTAAATTCTTTAGACTACTCAGAAGATCTGATTCCTATGGTCCCCTGTCAGACATTCATTCATAAACATATATCAAGGGTATGAGACAGGAAAAAGTTTCAATCTTTGGTTGAAAGGAAACAAATTTTCTCAGAGCATGAACATAATTTGTCACAGTTTAGGCTTATGTACTTTAAGCCATATTTGTTCAATGATAGAATATAATACAGAATAGAGGTATCCTATTCTTTTCAGGATCTCTTAAGACAAATACCAGAAATTTGCAAATCTCTAGACAAATGTACTATATTGACTATGAAAGCAACATTTCAGTCATTAGGATGATTCATCCCTGAACTCTGAGAGAATAAAAACTCTAAACTATCAGATTTTCCTGAATGGCAAAGGGATATCCTGGGTAGTTTGTGAACTGGCCTATAATCATAAGTTCACTTTGTCCTACATAACTTCACATCTTATCTCCCTTTTCTTTGAAAGTGAGAAAGGGAAAGACAGAGAGAGAAAGAAAAACCTATCTAACACAGAAGATTCTGAATCCATACAAAGAATAGTTACTAAAACTGTTATATCAAGGGATAAACAGACATAATGTAATATATATCTGTATATAAAAAAGATATTTGGCAGTATGCCTGTGGCCTCTTTGTGAAAAAAAAAAAAAATGACCTGGGTAACAGCATTGTTGGGAGTATCAATAAAGGGTTAGGTCAATAAATTCTAAGAGGTTATATCAGTTGAGTTCCATGTAAAACTGAAGAGAGGTATCCTACTTAAGGGCTCTGACCTTGATAATTCTATTTAACACTTTTATCTGCAACTTGAAGGAGGATATAGAATGAACACATTAAATTTTCAAGTGACATAAAGTTTAAGAGGCTAGATAACAGAATTAGATTGAAAAGGTTATGGACACACCATAGTAATAGATAAAAACTAATGTTGAGGCTCAGAGAATGACATCTCAAAATGAAGGCCTCAGGAGCAGCCTCAGAAGCAAAGTTTCCCTATGACCTTCTCCTGCCCTTCCACCCTGGTCCCTTACTTTCCCCCACAGTGAGCAATACAAATTAGAATTCCTTTACCCAAGGGATGTTCATAGAAACCATAATCTATTTTCTCAAAATTCAGCCATAAAACCTAAGCATATTATTCTAATTTAGCCATCACCTACCCACTACATTTCTGTTTAGCAGCTAGCTATAAATAAAGACCGTCACTCCAAAGGAGTGCTGCCCATAACCTGGAGTAAGACATGTTACAAAAGAGAGGCCAAGAAGAATCTGAACAGACAACAGAGAAGTTTGGCTAGGTTTCCCCACTCAGTCTATTTTCACCAGCTCATATTCTTTTTGTCCAATACCATTTTTATAGAGATGTCCTTGTTTTGTTGCATGTAAACATAAAATCAAGTAGCTTCCCCAGTATCTTTGGGTTTTCATTCTGAAGGCTACAATGTCATATAAAACTATAATTAAATAAATTTGTTATGATTTTCTCTTGTTAATATGTCTTTTGTTATAGGAGTGCCAGCATGACCTGGGAAGGGAATGAATCACCCCCTTTCCAGCCCTACACTAACAAGATCAGATTCAGTAGGATATACATAATGTCAAATGAAAGCCAATCTGGACTTTGTAAAGAAAGACTTTATTAAAAAGGATTTTTTTTTTCAAGGGAGGAAAGACTATTATAATAAGGAGAATGATTTGACAATAAGATCTGCAAATATCTCAAGAGTGGGTTTTCTTTTATAGAAAGTGGTATACAAGGTTAGAAAGAACCAGGCATAGGGAAGTGGGTTTGAAAGGGTGACATGGTTGAACAGTAGATTGGAGACTGTTCAACCCTGCATCTATCTTATTGTCTTTGAGGGCCCTTAAGTTTAGGCTGTGGTTGGGCCAACGTCTCTGGAGCTTGAGAAAGAGAAAGAATCTTATCCAAAGATTGGTAAATGAGCTTTTTATTCCAAATGATCAGTAAACAAGGGGATACCTGTGAGTCTTAATTAAGTCATACTGGGAAGGATGGTTTTTTATAGTAAGGTTTTTATCCATAACATAAGAGGAGAAGTTCTTTTAACCTCTGTTTTTCATGAGCATAGAGCTCAGGTAAATTTTAATGTTGTCTGTAATATGTTTTACTAAAAGTCAAAGAATTAAGGTATTGAGAAGAGGATAGGAATCTCTTGGCATAATGTCTAGGTTATATGGAAAAGGAGATTTTTAGTGGTATGAACCATCAGTATGAAATGATAGGGGAAAAAGGGAAATTTTATGTTATGTTAGTAGAAATCTACGAGGGAGAAGGCTTTAGTAATCTATTGTGGACTGTGATGATCAGAATATATCTGGAGCAACATGTTCAGTCTGTATCTGCATGTTGCAATGTTTTACATTGATTTTAAACTTGTAATTCTTATATTCTCTCTCTACAAGGTAAGTAGGTCTGTCTTCAAATATGTAATTGAAGAACATTCAGATGAAAGTAAGGTTACATGTGTATCTTTTGTGGCTTCTGTGGGTAGAAGTACAGTCAATTAATAGAAGTTATGACTGATAGATTCCTGTTCAACCAAAGAAAGAATATTCTACATTTTTCGTATACAGAGGAATTCTACTCATCGAAATGACTAGAATCCCCTTTACCCCATGGGGATGAGTGGTTGGTCTTATTTCTTAGGTCTCTTCCCACTTCTGTCATCCTGTTATTCTCCCAATTGACCACTTCAATCTGCTTCAGATTCATCTATCTTAGAGAGACTTTCTCCTTTTAAATTTACAGGGGATGCAGAGAGTCATCCTCAGCTATACCAAGCACTTACTACAGAACAGTGTTGTATTTGGAAAAATGCATTTTACCTTAGGTAACAAATAATCAAAAGACAGAGATATTAGAGACTATGCTTCTTAGCCACTAGTACCTGTCTTTCCACATATTTGTTCCTCTGCTCCTCCCCTAATTTTAAAAACTAAGATGTTCCTTTTCTTTCCTTCCTTCCTTTTTTCTCAAGCTAATTGAAATATCTGTGTTTATTTCCATAGTGAAATTCCCTGTGTTGGTCATAAACAGTAACAGAATATGCTATACCAAAATGTGCCACATTGGCATAAAGATTATTTTGAGCCGAAAGTAATTGAAAAGAAGCAGATACAAGAATAGCTTTCTGCCCTCCCCTTTTATGCCCCCAAACAGGACTTAAATTTGTAAAGTTGTCCCCCTCACCTCTCTACCAAAAGGACAGAAGTGAATCACCAGAGACAACACCAGACTCTTACTAGCCTAAAAAGGGTACCTGAGGAACATATATAACAAACATTACTATCTAGCCCTTATTTTTTCATAAGTTCCCCTAAATATTTACCTTCCCAGAATTTGCTGTCCCCAGAAGCTTAAAGTGTTTTTCTTTGTCTTGCCCTTTCTCCACAAATCTATTAGTGTTTTAAGATACTGTATAAGCCCAATTTCTAATCATCTCTTTGAGTTATGCATCACTGAGTGCTCCCGTATGTATGCATGATATACATGTTGATAAATTTTGGGTTGTTTATTCTGTCTTTTGCCTAATTTAAAGAGCCATAGCCAATGAACCTAAGATTAATAAAAGTAAAGGAAATATTTTCTCCCTACCAGTTATGAGCATATAGCATATTCCCATATAGGCTAAAACTTTATTTTAAGTAGTTCTCCTGATTAAAATGTTTTATCTGCTTAGCTGGGTGGAAGATTCTTACCTGAGCCTCATAATCAAAAAAAAGTAATCTTTGTGGGGGTCAAAGTTTCTCCTGATTATCATAAACACAATAAATCCCCATAACACTTCTATGTGTATAAACACTCATAACCATATTTAAGTGTTTTTTTGTTTTGTTTTTTTGGTTTTTTGCAGTTTTAGCTCGTGCTGGGCTTGAACCCACCACCCCTAGTATATGGGGCTGGCACCTCACTCCTTAAGCCACAGGCACCACCCCATCCTTAAGTGATTTTAATACATATGATGGAATTAGACTCAGTAATACTTTAAAATTGGGGGGAAAAATGGTACTTAGGAAAGTGGTGTTATCACCTTCATTGCTGGATGTAATTACTGGGAGACATTGCAGAAACTAATCTCTACTGCTTGGAGTTCTAACTTTGGGTTAACTGACCCCTGAAGCTGTTCCAATGATAACTCTTTGTTATTATATTACACATACTAAAGGAATAAATCATCTTTATAAGGATATGGATGGATCATAAGGCAATAAAAATGCTCCTGCTGGAACTTTGTAGCATTTGGGTTGCTTTCGGACCGCAGTGGGAGCTGCTCATTTGGTGGGTATACCAACCATTCTCCAACTCCCACATAAATACCTGATTCCGCAATTAAACTGGCTTCTAGAGAATATTTACTTTTCTTATTTTCAATAGAATCAGTTATATTCTTGTCTAGGAAGGACTACCAAATTAGACTCATATACCTTTATCCACAACCATATCATACACATGACGTTTTCCTGTTTAAAAACATATCCAGGTAAGATTCCCAGCATTTATCTCAGTATGGATGCAATACTATGGCCATTTTCTTCTCATGTCAATGCCTAAATCCTCATACTGAAGTTTAAACCCTTTTTATCATGTTCTATTCTCACTTAAATTTTTGAAGTCATTGCTTTTATTAGTAGAAATTGGAGAATAAATTATGGAATCCAATACTTTTGTAACAAAAATGAGGAAACTGAGGCAAAGAGGTGTTAACTAAGGGCATTACTGCAGGTAGCTGAGCTAAAAGTATGAAAAGACTCACATTGGAAGTTCTTTCATATATGGTTCCTTTTTGGCTTTGCCGTTCAATTCAGTGTCCACATTAGAGTATAATTCTACACAAATTTGGCTTTTCCTCTAGGATTTTACCTTTAATATACTCAATCAGTTCATTTAAGTAGATGGAATAGCAATATTTGATGGGGTACTTAAAACAAGATGATTCAAACAATCTTGGATGTAGGGCACCTGACCACTGATAAAAATGTGGAATGACAGTAAGAATAGAAAACAAATCTCTTCAAGTTTCATTTAACTTATTTTCTTCTTTGTATTTTTAAGGGATAATTGTAATTGATCTCTCACTTTTGTAAAACTATTCTAATATAAAACAAAAAATATCTGTTAAAATGATCTTGCTTTGACACATCTCACAGAATTCTCCACTGTCAGTTACAGTGCCCTGGACAGCTTAGAAATGAACGACTTCTGATAATGACTATGACTGTAGCATATTTTTGTAATTTGAATATGAGCAAACTAAATTGTCAGTATCGTTTGTTAGAATTTTCCTCATCTTAGAGTGGTGGCTAGAGAAAACTGCTGTTAATAGTGTCCTCCCGAAGTGGGCTGCTAATGAACTGTGACTGTTGAAATTGGGCTCAGTTCCTGCAGATGATGCTAATGGAGGAATACTATAGATACCAGAAGATAAGGACAAGTAACTTCCCTTACTTTATAAAATCGTATCTCTGCATGTTTACTCTCTAATTTCATTTCAGAGAAATCAGTTTTTCTCCTCCTGGCTCAAACTTACTTCTTCATTTAAATTTTTGAAGTCACTGCTTTTCTCCTGCTCTTGGATCTTCCATCATCAATACTTCTCTTCCCTTACATGTTCAATGCCACTTTTGTCCATGACTTTTTGCCCTCAACTCGCAAACCTTTTCACCTTTTTCATGTAAAAATGGGAAAGAAAATGTTAATTCTACCATTTCCTGTAAGGTAAGATATAAATTAAAAATAAGAGGCTTGATTATTCCAGTTGAAAAATTTTTAAGAAGATGCTGTCTATTGCTTCACATTTTTTTCTCTTGTACTTTTCAAACGTTACAACTCAAAAATATTTTCTTAAGGACCTGGGAGGCATCATTTTGAAATACAAATATCAAGAGAGATAGCTCCTTTACCTTTTGTAGGCAGATAAGAGCCCAATTCCAGTGGAAACTTCCTTCCTATTTACCAAACTAACTCTCATCTTTAAGGTATAGGAAATATGTTTGCCCTTCACGTAAAGACATGTAAATGTTAATGAAAAAAGTTCCAACCTCTGTAAAATGACTTGAAGAGGTTTATTCTAAGCCAAATATGTGTGACTGGGCTGGAAGACATTGCCTCAAGAGAGCCTGAGGAAATTTGTTCATGGCAGCTGAATTACAGTTTGGTTTTATACATTTATGGAGACAGGAATTACATGTAAGACTCTAAGTCAATATGTGAAGGGTATATAGTGGTATGACCTAAAAAGGCAGGACATCTTAAAGCAAAGACTTAAAGGTTATGGGTTGGTTTAAAGATTCTTTGATTTGTAATTGGTTAAAGAAATGAAGGTTTGTCTAAAGGTTTGGAATATTAATTAGTTAATTAGTGACACGCCACTGGCATTTCCTGAAACCCAAGTGATCCCTTAAGTAAATTGATAATCTGTAGGTATGGTTTAAGCTTTGCCTTATATAGTCTTAGGCCTGTCAATAAGTTACAAAGAATATCTCCACAAAAGGAGAGATGCATGAGAAGGTATGTCTGACCTCCCTTCTCCTGGTGAAAACTTAGCTTTAGAGTGTTTCTGAGGTCCCCTTGGCGGGTTACACTGCATTTAGTCCCCTCCACTGCATTTATTCAGCTGAGTATGTAATATTTTATTTTAGTTCACAGAACTAATATAAGTGGTCTTCCCAATAAGCTTATCAGTAATCATATCTGACAAAAAGTATTATCAAGTCCTCTTCCTTGAAGATTACTTAGTGTTTATCTTAAAAACATATACATAATGGGTTGTACTTGTTTAGCTATATAAAAGAGTGAAATTTGTTCTGTCTTTGTAATGTCTTACCCAGTGCTTTGCAACATTTTTAATGTCATGGAACACTTGAACCTGTAGTTAAACTTCCACAGCACACTTAAATTATGTTGATCCAAAAAGAGTAAAAAAAGAATATACTTACTGTGCTTTGAACATCTTTCAAAAATAATTTAAGTAAAGATCATTAAAAATTTCGCTGCACACCTAAGATCCTCTGACGGTACACTAGTTGAAAATCACTGCTCTTAACTGTGATCTTCATCACATTCTAGCTCAATAGTTATTCAAATGTACAACTTGTTTATTTGTCCCCACTACCTTTGTAGAAAGGTTTTCTGGGTTGGGTAAAGATTTTGTTCCTTTTAATCATATTTCTGTAACACTCCTCACTTACCTAATCTAATTTTCTTGTTTTTAGTAGCAAATTACTTGAAGGCATATTCTATACTGCTCTCTGCTTCCTCTATCTACTTATTCATTATCTCAGTGGTTCTCAGTCTTTTAAAAATACTGATGCCAGACATGCCAATTTTTTTCTGGTTGGGGATTCATTGAGGGTACAAAGATCCAGGTTACACTAATTACATTTGTCAAGCAACGTCCCTCTCCAAAGTTTCTCTCCCAAGAGGTGTGGCAAACACCATGACCCCTCCATCCCCCACCTTCCTTCCCACTCTCTGTTCCCCTATTCCCCCACACCCCCACCATGTACAAGGTCATCAATTGTCCTTATATCAAGATTGATTACATTGGATTCTTGCTTCTCTATTCTTGTGATGCTTTACTAAGAAGAATGTGTTCTACTTCCATCCAAGTTAGTAAAAAGATATATAGTCTCCATCTTTTTTAGTGGCTGAATAATATTCCATGATATACATATACCACATCTTGTTAATCCATTCCTGGGTTGGTGGGCATTTAGGCTGTTTCCAAAATTTGGAAATTATAAATTGAGCTGTGATTAACAGTCTAGTACTGGTAAAATGATTTGTTTTCTTCTTGGTAGTTGCCCAATAATGAGATTTCAGGATCAAATGGTAGGACTAGTTTAAGTTCTTTGAGGAGTCTCCATACTTCCTTCCAAAAGGGTTCTATTAGTTTACAATCCCACCAGCAATGTAAAAGTGTTCCCTTCTCTCTACATCCACACCAGCATCTGAAGTTTTGAGACTTTATGATGTGGGCCATTCTCACTGGGGTTAGGTGATATCTCAGGGTGGTTTTGATTTGCATTTCTCTAATAATTAAGAATGATGAGCAGTTTTTCATATGTTTGTTTGCCATTTGTCTGTCTTCTTTAGAAAAGATTCTATTCATCTCTCTTGCCCATTGATTTAAGGTATTGTTGGCTTTTTTCGTGTGGATTAATTTGAGTTCTCTGTAGATCCTAGTTATAAAGCTTTGGTCTGATTCTAAATATGCAAATATCCTTTCCCATTGTGTAGGTTGTCCATTTGCTTTGGTTGTTGTCTCCTTAGCTATACAGAGCTTTTCAGTTTAATTAAGTCGCATTTGTTTATTTTTGATACTGTTGCTATCTCCACTGAAGTCTTCATAAAGTCTTTTCCCAGGCTGATACCTTCAAGTGTTTCTCCCCTACTTTCTTTCTTATTTTTATTGTTTCATGTCTTAGATTTAGATCATTTATCCATCTTGAGTCAATTTTAGTGAGTGACGAAAGGTGTGGGTCCAGTTTGAGTCTTTTACATGTGGTTATCTAGTTTTCCCAGCACCATTTACTGAATAAGGATTCTTTCCCCAGTGTATGTTCTTGTTTGGGTTATCAAAGATTAGGTGGCTGTAAAATGTTAACTTCATCTCAACCCGTAGCTAATGTTATACTGAATGAAGTAAAACTGAAAGCTTTTCCACTCAGAAATGAAACAAGACAAGGTTGTCCTCTATCACCACTACTATTCAACATATTGTTGGAAGTTCTAGCCAATACAATCAGGCAAGAGAAGGTAATAAAGGACATCCAAATGGGCGCAGAGAAAGTGAAACTCTCCCTCTTTGCCGATGATATGTTCTTATACTTAGAGACACTCAAAGACTCAACCACACAACTCCTGGAAGTCACAAAAAAATACATTAATGTCTCAGAATATAAAATCAGTGTCCAAAAATCAGTAGCCTTTGTGTATTGTAATAACAGCCAAGATGAGAAGCCAATCAAGGACACAATTCCCTTCTCAGTAGCTTCAGAGAAAATGAAATACCTAGGAACATACCTAAGAAAAGAGATGAAGCACCTCTATAAAAAAAAAAAAAAAGTACAAAACCCTAAGAAAAGAAATAGCAGAAGATATTAACAAATGGAAGAACATACCATGTTCATGGCTGGGAAGAATCAACATTGTTAAAATGTCTATACTTTACAAAGCAATCTACAGATTCAATGCAATCCCAATTAAAATACCAACACCACATGAATGTGGAGAAAAGGGAACACTTCTGCCTGCTGGTGGGAATGCAAGCTAGTACGTTCCTTTTGGAAGGAAGTTTGGAGACCTCTCAGGGATCTAAATATAGAACTACCATTTGATCCTGCAATTCCTCTTCTAGGTGTATATCCAAAGGACCAAAAATCACTTGACAATAAAGATATTTGCACCAGATTATTCATTGCAGCTCAATTTATAATTGCCAAGTCATGGAAGAAGCCTAAGTGTCCATTGACCCATGAATGGATTAATAAATTGTGGTATATGTATACCATGGAATACTATGCAGCATTAAAAAAAGATGGAGACTTTACCTCTTTTGTGTTTACATGGATGGAGCTGGAAAATATTCTTCTTAGTAAAGTATCTCAGGAA
>CAUYRH010182663.1:0-39462 GCA_963574655.1 Perodicticus potto
AGCCAGACTTCTAGAACTTCTAAAACAGATGGGTTTTGCCTATTCTAGGGCTCCATATAAATGGAATCACATAGCACAACTCTTTTGCGTCTGGCTTCTTTCACTCAACATTTGCCTGTGACACTGCCTGGTGCTGCTGAATCGAGGGGTAGTTGAGGCTTGTTCATTGTTAAGTTGAATTCCATTGCATGAAAATCCCTACTTTGCTTTGGTCCTTTGAGGCATAAGTAACAGAAAGCAAAAGACAGCTACATGGGCTTGGTGCTTCTGCTGGGAGTGGGGAAGAGGAAATGAAAGCAAAGGACTGGCTGCGGAGTCCTCAGAAGGAAGGCAGGGGCCAGCCTGGCTGTCCCGGGCCATTTGTCCCGGGTGCCCCTGTTGAGCAGGGAAAGGAGATTTCAGCCTGCCTCCCTCCCAGCCCCCAGCAACAGCTGACTGCTCCTCAGTCAATGCCTGTCCCCCAAAAGCTGGCCCCCCAAAGACAAAGGGAAACCCAGAGATCTGGAGGCTGCTCCACAAACCAGTGTGAGGAGAGGCCCTTTATTTTCCTGGGGCCCTCTGGCTGACTAGCCAAACCAGTCGAGCATGACAGCAGTCTGCCCATTAATGCGGGTGCCAGCCCCAAGCATCTGTTTCTGTTTCTCTCCTGTTTCCCGTGGGTGGTGGGTGGGAGCTCACTCCGGCTCCTCTCCACTTTTTCCCCCTAATCACAATCATTTGTTTCAACAGGGCTGCAAGCGACTGTGGCTAAAATACCCGGGCAGCGCCTGCACAAAGCCAACAGGCACCAGCCTTTCCCACATCCCCTGGTTAGCCTAAAGTGAAATTAAAACAGACCGCTCTGCCATTATCCTCTTTCCTGCTTGTTTTGCAGGGCCTCTGGCTACTTTTAGAATCACCCCACTGCCTGATGTGGCCTTCACATATCTGACCATACCTCCTCTGGTTTCCAACAACAAATGCCTGGACCTAGTTTACACATACCCAGTGCCTTAAAGGTCTGAAGACCAAAGAACCGGCCTTTGCAAGGGGGCCTGGCACAGCTGCCTTGACAAGGAGAAGGTGCTCACTCTGGGTGTGGGCTGAGTGAGCTCTGGTCTTAATGAAAACCAAAAAGAGCTTTGGAAAATGTGAAGGGGCCGATTGCTGAGGGCAGAAGAGCCACACACAGGCACCCGCTCTACCTGCCTCTGCTCCCGAAAGCTAGGGGTCCTACATGGCCACCTTCTACCCACACCCACACCCAGCACCAGGTTATCAGCCTCTAAACCTCTCTCCTTCTATTCTCCACCCAGAACCCCCTACACATCCACTCTTTGCCCATAAAGCCAATGCTTTGCCCTTGACCTCAATCTTTCCATTCATCCACCAGTGGAGTTGCTGCTAGTGACCGACACATGCGAGTTCAAGAATGATCAAGTGTGGGTTCGGTGCCTGTAGCTCAAGCGGCTAAGGTGCCAGCCACATACACCAGAGCTGGCCAGCTCGAATCCAGCCCGGGCCTGCCAAACAATGACAATTACAACCAAAAAATGGCCGGGCATTGTGGTGGGTGCCTGTAGTCCCAGCTACTTGGGAGGCTGAAGCAAGAGAATAGCTTAAGTCCAGGAGTTGGAGGTTGCTGTGAGCTGTGATGCTACGGCACTCTACTCAGGGCAACAGCTTCAGGCTCTGTCTCAAAAAAAAAAAAAAAAAAAAGAATGATCAAGTGTGGAATGCTTGCTGCACTCAAATTCATAAGACCGGAGTCTGCCCTGACTCTGATGCGCACTAATGTGACCTGCCAAAACCCTGTTCTTGCATCTGTAAAATGGGGTTATCTGTGTCCTCCCAGCCCATTCCATAAAATTGTTTCTCACTACAAAGTAATTTTTGCTTGTTGTGACAAATTCAAATAGTCCTGGTCATAGGGATTGGGGTGTGAGTCAGGGTGAATCTGTTCTCATCTCCAATTTCTGCTTTTTCTCTATACCAGGTCCAGGATGCTTCTACCTATCCAGATCCCCCTCCTTGCCCCATCAGGGATTTGGATCAAAGGACACTCCCTGACTGTCCAGGAATGGACACTGGGCAGTTACTGCGTGGCAAGCACTGTGCCAAGCAGTTCCATCCTCATCTCATAAGTCCTTTGAGGTAGATGTTTTTCATCCCACGGTAGCTAGGAGGAAACTGGGGTTCAGAGAAGCTAAGCAACTTGGCCAAAATGTAGAAGCCAAGATTTAACTTTGGAGCAATTTCTCTTAACCATACTGCTGTTATGGCCTCAATTGCTCCCAACTCACAGTTGAAGCCCTAACCCTAGTACCTCAGAAAGCGATTGCATTTGGAGATAGGCCAGATTAAGTTAAAATGAAGCTGTTAGGTTGGGCCCCACTCCCATACAACTGGTGGGGGAGACACCAGTGTGTGTCTGAAGACACCCAGAGGAGAAGAAGGCCATCTCCAAGCCAGGTCAGAGGCCTCAGAAGAAACCAGAGCTGCTGATACCTTGATCCTGCACTCTGAGCCTCCAAATCCATGAGGAAATAAATTTCTGTTGTTGAGGTCACCAGGTTGTGGTATTTTGGAATTTTTTTGTTTTTGATTTTGTTTTTTTTGAGACAGAGTCTCACTATGTCACCCTCGGTAGAGTGCCATGGTGTCACAGCTCACAGCAACCTCAAACTCCTGGGCTTAAGCGATTCTCTTGCCTCAGCCTTCCAGTAGCTGAGACTACAGGCGCCCACACAACGCCTGGCTATTTTTTGTTGTGGTTGTCATTGTTGTTTAGCTGGCCCAGGCTGGGTTCGAACCCGCCAGCCTCAGTGTCTGTGGCTGGTGCGGTAACCACTGTGCTACAGGCACTGAGCCAAGTCTGGGGTATTTTGTTACGATGGCCTGAGCTAACACAACTTTCTTCTTCTTTCAAGAATGGCCGAATCAGGGGTCACAGCTGACCCCACCGCATGCAGGGTGCTAGGGAAGTCTGGGAAGGACAGCAGGAATGGAGGAAGAGAGCCACTCCTCTCACCAGCCCAGGGCCAACCCTACTTTCCCAAGTCACCTTCCACCAGGAGACCCGGGGGCACACTCCTGCTCAGTCTCCCCTGTGCCCCCGACCTCATCTGATGGAGGAAGAATACAGAGGCACAAGGCCATTTGGGGGCCAGCAGCACGCAGGAGTCTACCCAGAGATAGATGGCCCAGCGGGAGAGCAGAAGAGTCCCGGTGGAGAGCAGAGGGCGTGAAGTGCCGGTGGAGAGCAGAGGGTGTGAAGTCCCAGTGGAGAGCAGAGGGTGTGAAGTCTGGTGTGATGTCCCAGTGGACAACAGAGGGTGTGAAGTCTGGTGTGATGTCCCGTTGGAGAACAGAGGGTGTGAAGTCCCGGTGGAGAACAGAGGGTGTGAAGTCCCGGTGGAGAGACTGCTCTGGCCTGGCTGCTCCTCCTGAGGAAACCGCTGGAGGAGAGAGGCAGGAGAGACCACCTCAGGCCTGCGGAGGTGGCTCTGAACAGCAACAGGCTTCAGAGCTGCCCAGGTGGCCCCCTTTTCTGCCTTCTCAGCCACCTCTGGCCTCTCCCCCTCTTTCTCCACTTCCAGGCTAATTAGCCTAAGGCCCTGGGACCCAGTGACCTTTAACCCTGTGCAGCCAGGTCAAGAGCCAGCATCCTAGCCCTGCGCAGACAGTCATTTCAATACCTCTCTCCCTTTCACCCCTGAGACCCTGTCTCTTGTGTTAGGTTCCTGTTGCTTCCTCAACAAATTGCCACATATTCCTTCTGTTCTGTAGGTTAGAAGTCTGGCAGGCATCTCCCTGGATTGAAACAAAAGTGAGGGCAGGGCTGTCTTCCTGACTGTAGAGAAAGATCCACTTCCTCGGCCCATGTCCTGTCCTCCACCTGCACAGCCAGCACTGGCCAGTCCAGTCTGCTTCACTCTTTGTCATCCGACTCTGACTCTCCTCCTCTTCTTTCTCTTACAATCCCAATCCCTTGCAATTACACTGCACTCCCCCAGGTAACCCAGGATCATCTCTTTATGTTAGAGTCAGCTGACTAGCAACCTTCATTTCTCCTTGTCACACATCATGACGTATCCCCTGGTTCTGGGGATTAAGGCCTGGACCTCTCTGGGAGGTCATTATTCTGCCTATCACACCCTGGGTTTACCTTTTGGGATTTTCTCACTTCCCAGGGAGGACAAGATAACTGTATAAAATGCATCATAAGGTGGCTCATGCCTGTAATCCTAGCACTATGGAAGGCTGAGGCAGGAGGAGCATTTGAGCTCTTTTTTTTTTTTGAGACAGAGTCTCAAGCTGTCGCCCCGGGTAGAGTGCTGTGGTGTCACAGCCACAGCACCTCCAACTCTTCAGCTTAAGCAATTCTCTTGCTTTAGCCTCCCAAGTAGCCCACCACAATGTCCAGCCATTTTTCGTTTGTTGTTTTTGCAATTGTCATTGTTGTTTGAGCTGGCCTAGGCCAGGTTCAAACCCGACAGCCTTGGTGTATGTGGCCAGCGCCCTACCGACTGAGCTACGGGAGCCTCCAGAGCTCAGGAGGTCTTAAACCATCCTGAACAAGAGCAAGACCTTGTCTCTACTAAAAATAGAAAAATTAGCTCCATGTCATGATGAGCACCTGTAGTCCCAGCTACTCAGGAGGCTGAAGGTGGAGGATTATGTGAACCCAGGAGTTGAGGTTGCTATGAGCTAGGCTGACACCCCGGCACTCCAGCCTGGGCAATAGGTTGAGACTCTGTCTCAAAAAACATTGCATTCTGCCCCTTCCCTTGCCCTTCTCTGTCACCTTCCACCCCACTTCCCCTCATGATAGCCCTTATAGCTCAGCCCACTCAGCATAAAATAGTATCTGTAGACACAGGTCTTTTCTGGACCTGTGAGCACAGACTTCGGACACTTGTGCATGTAGCCTGTGTCGTCCAGATCCAGGATTGGCCATGGGCACAGATGTCTGCTACTGATGTCTCAGGAGGCCAGGCTGTTTCCACCAGCCCCACATGGACGGTATCATTCTGAGTTAAGATCTCATTTCTCAACCCCAATGACCACAACAATCATCAAAAAGTGATTGGCTCCTAAAGACCTAAACCCACAGAAATGTCAGGTGGCTCCTCCCAGAAGCAAGGCAGACTGAGTATATATCAGAATTCTTCTTCTCAGTAGAGAGCCACAGGCTGTTTGGTGAGCATAGAACCATAGGAAAAAGAATTTAAATTGTCTGGAGGGGATGTTTCTATTAAATCACAAAAGCTTAATGACTCACATTTTCCCAGCACCCAAATATTCTTGTTAAGTGGCCTGCAAGTTTCCCAGTGAGTATTTTAAATCAATGCTGCATATATACCCAATCCTATCCTCACAGCTCCATGATGACCTCAAATTTGTGGCTGCTTCCTTACTACCTTGTGAAAACACCCTCATAACAGCTACTCAAGGACCACTTCCTTTTATGCAAGGCACGCACTGAAGCTTCATCCACCCACAGGAGTCTGAAGGACCTACCGGCTTACTGGCTTCTGGTGTGGGCTGCAGGAGTGGGGGAGAGAGTGGAGGGAGACGGGACGAAGACACTTCGTCCTGGTCCCTAGTGGAGAACTTCTCTTGTGTGCTTCCAAATAGAACTACAGGATGGGGAAGTTAGAAGTTGGAAGAGGGACCCCAAGGTTTATAATTCAGCTCCATCACTTTCCAATTTTAAACTGTAGAAACAGTTTAAAAATCAAAGGTTGTAAGCTCGGGGAGGTGGCTTACACCTGTAATCCTAGGACTCTAAGGGGGGAGGGGGGAGTATTCCTTGAGCTCAAGAGTTCAAGACCAGCCTGAGCAAGAACAAGACCCTGTCTCTACTAAAAATAGAAAAAATAGTGGTGGGTATCTGTAATCTCATCTACTCAGAAGGCTAAGACAGGAAGATCTCTTGAATCCAGGAGTTTAAGGTTGCTGTGAGCTAGGCACTCTAGCCTGGACAACAGAGTGGGACTCTGCCTCAAAAAAAAAGTAGTAAAAATTAATGGCTGTGTTTAATTATACTGTTGTCATCTTCATCACTGTCACCATCACTGCAATTTGGAAGCCTGGATTCCACGGTCCACTAATGAGCCACTTTGTTTGGGTATTTTCTAACAGACTGGTTTTTCTCACCTCCCCTGATACAGTTTCTATAAACTTCTTCTGATAGAGGGTATTATGGTCCAAATGTTTGTGCCCCCACAAAATTCATATGTTGAAACATAAGCCCCAAGGAGGTGGGGGCTTTGGGAGATGATTAAGTCAAGAGGGTGCAGCCTTTATGAAAATGCCCTCATAGAAGAGGCCCCCGAGAGCTCGCTCACCCCTTTCACCATGTGTAAATGCAGCAACAACCTGCCCTCTGGGAAGCAGACCAGACATCAAATCCAGCAGATCCATGTAGACTGATCTTGATCTTGGACTGCCCAGCCCCTTGACCTGTGAGCAATAAATTCCTATTGTTTATAAATTACCCATTCTAGGTATTTTGTTATAGCAACCCCAATGGACTAAGTGGGAGAAAGGGAACAGCCTCGAGTTGAGGAGTATGTGTGGCTATGCACAGACTTCCCGCTCTTCTGACTGTGAAAGGCTGGGAGGGAAAGGCTAAGTGTTCAAGAAGTCTCTCCCAGAGGAATTCCCTGGACAGCCCCGCTGAGGCACACTGTCCAGAGGGATGGTAGAGAGTCCGTTTTAACCAATCACAGACACATGCAGGGCACACTGCACTCCAGACCCTGGTGCTTTACACGTGTCCCTTCACTAGATCATCACACTGACCCTTCATAAAATGAGGAGCTTGAGATACAGGGAGGACACACCACTCGCCTGTGTCGATAGGCTGGCAAGTGGCAGAGCCAGGATGCAATTCCAAGGTCCAACCCCCAACGCCCAACCATTTCTGACTGGATGAAGAACATGCTGGGACCCCATTTTTCCACTCCTCCATTTTCTCTTTCACCCCTAATCTTCCCTTGCCCGAGAGCTGCCAGGAGGGTGACTCACATCCATTTCTTTGCCCACCCCCCGAACCCCCACATGCTATTTCAGGAGGGAAACTATCTGGGGAGGAGACCCAGAGTGGCTGTTTTCAATTCTAAATGCTGATGCAGCCAAAGCCAGCACCCAGCACAGGGCGCTTCTCTCCCAGTACTTCTGCAGATATGATAAAGATGGTGTTCTTGGTGATGACAGTCAGAGGGGAGCAGGAGATTGACACACCAGGGACAGGGCAGGACGTACCAAGTAAGACTATAATTTGCTAAACTCTACACTGAAGTCTTTGCCAGCTGCAAAATTGCTATGCTCATGCTTAGATTTCCATCCAACTCAAATGATCTGTGGAGCCTGCCCTGAGCCTTCCCAGGGTCCTGGCTATGGAGGCTCAGGTGATTCCTGCCCCCTGTACCCACAGAGCTCCTGACACCTGGAGCATGGACTCAGTCTCCTCTGGGAGGCTCCAGGGTGCCTAGAATCAGAAGCAGAGAGAAGCTTTCAGCTGTCCCCACCCCTTGGACCAATTTCCAGCTTGAGACAACATGCTTGTCAAAGCCCCTTGGAATTGCTAGGGTAGGTACAATCTAAACATTCATGTAGTTACAGGATAATAATTACACCTTCCATGTACATAACACCTTTCTTCCCCAGAGCAGCCAGCTTCTCACATTATCTCATTAATCCTCCCGTCCCTGGGAGGCAGGGAGGACATAGTGTGAGTGCTCACATTTCCCTGATGACAAGGGAGGGGGCGGCAAGGAGAGACAGAAGGGGCTTGCCCAGGGTCATACTCTTAGTCACGGTTAGGCTGTGCTGGGGCCTTAGCCAGAAATCAGAAAAGTAATAGTTGCCTTTCCTTGAATGCTTTACTCAGCTGACACCAGGCACACCAGGCAGCCATCCGCGTGGTTTCCTCAGTCCTGTGAGGCTGGGATTGTTTCAATCTCCATTTCACAGAGAGGGAAACTGAGTTCGGAGAGGTGTGGCTCCTTGCGGAAGGGGTCGGACACAGGATAGATGAACACTCTCTTCTCTCTTTTTCCAGCAGACATCTAACAGTCTCTCCCCTCAGAGCAATAATGGATAAACAAAAGCAGAGCAGGTTAAATTGAGGGAGGGTTGACCCCATCCTCTGGCCCCTGGGAGGTCAGAGCAGTAGCTGAGCTGAAAAAAGCAGCTCATTATGTAGCCTTATGGAATCTACAGAAAAGGCCTAATTCACTGAGAGCTGCACCCTACCCCACCCCCTCCAGTCCTGGTCCTGTTTCCTGGCTCATCCTTTTGACATGGGGACAATTACCACTATTCATGCCCACCCTGAGGCCACCTGCCACTGACCCATTCTCATGCACATTGAGCTAAAGATCAGGCACAAAATGGGCCAATCTGAGGTTTTCCACCAGACCTGGGAGGGGACCCTTTGTGCACTCTCTGCCCCCCTGACCCCCACCTCTACCCAAAGCATTCAGAGAAGCATTCCAGTATCTGGCTGGCCTGAGAGACCCAGTCAAGGAACTGCCTAGCCTGGTCATCGACACCAAGGCCTCACGTTTGTGACCAGAGGTTCAGCCCATAAGAAGTTGGCCTTTGGAATGAAGACCCCTGGAGTGGTGATCACAGGCAAAAAGGCACATCAGGAGCCCTAAGTCTCTGGAAGTGGCTCACTGGAGCCAGACATTACATTTTCAGGAATATTGTGTGATGGCTGATGTCACACTGGGAGCTTGACGTCTGCTAAGGGGGGGAGTATTTATACCATGTTAATGACCAATGCTACAAATCAGCTCCACCCACTCCCCAACCAGTTCTTAACCACCACTGCCTGGGGATTAGATCCAACAATCTTCTGGAGAGCATCTGAGAAAGTCAAAAAACATAGGCCTGAATCTCAGGATAGCTGGGCAGTGGGGCAAGCATATGCTTCTTGTTTTTTGTTTTTTGAGACAGAGTCTCACTTTGTCGCTCTCTGTAGAGAGCTATGGCATCATAGCTTGCAGCAACTTCAAACTCTTGGGCTCAAGTAATTCTCTAGCCTCAGCCTCCCAAGTAGCTGGACTACAGGTGCCTTCCACAACACTGCTATTGTTTGAGATGAGGTCTTGCTCTGGCTCAGGCTGGTCTCGAACCCATGAACTCAGGCAATCTACCTGCCTCAGCCTCCCAGAGCATTAGGATTACAGGCACGACCCACTGTGCCCAGCCTAAGCACATGCTTCTTTATAGCACATATCTTGTTTCTTCTCACTGGGTTTCTGGGCATATTCTGCAACATTGGAGAAGGTTGTCCTTTAAGCTCCTTCTTCAAAAAGAGATGTTATTTGGACCACAGAAAGATTTCTCCTCGTGGGCATGTTGTGACTGTCAGACCTTTGTGCTGTCACTCACACTGGCCCAGGCACAAAACCATGTCTTCTCCGTGATCACTGCAAAATTTTTGGTGAATTAGATTGAACTAAATTATTTTTTCAAAGAAGCTGCTGTTCGTTCAAGTTGAATCAACCTATAGGTGTCAGGGCAAAGTTTCATAAAGAAAGTTTATCCTACTGGTTATAATCAGTAGCTGCCTTTAAATTTGGGCTAACAGCAAGGCCTTTCCCTGCACAGCCCTGGGAGCCCTGCCTGAAGCTGAAAACTTCCTAGGATGCTTCTCAGAGTGACATTAAATAGCACAGCTGACGTTATCAAAACAATCATAATCTCTTCACGCAGAGAATGAAGAGGACACGAGGGTGAGAGAGAATCCTCCCTGGGTTGTTTGGAGGTAATTTTTACGGTGAGATGCTTTGTGAATGAGCAAAGCTGATGGCAGTGATGCTAGCAGCTGCCCCCCCAGGGACCTCGCTTTATCTGTGAGTATAAAGTAATTAAGAACGTGAACCAACCAATGGCAACCTACTGCCCAAAACTCCAAATCCCGTCAGTCAAAATATTTCAACTGCTATCGCTTTCGGGCACATTTTTTTTTCACCTTGTTCTCTCCCAACTCTGAGGCCTTGTTCATGTCAACTCCTCATGTCTCCAGCCCAATTCCCAAAGGCCCCTGCAGCTCCCAAACCCTGTGGGCGGAGGTAGGGGTAGAGCTGGCTTTCCTCGGGCTTCCCACAAGGACTGCAGATCTCTTCTGAGTCTCCCTGCAGGGAGCTCCTTTTCTCTGGGCTGCGCATTTGAACATTTTTATCTCTTCAACTGAGCAGGAGAAGATATAAATGCTATTCATTCGTCCAACAGATTTTTTTTTTTTGTAGAGACAGAGTCTCACTTTATCGCCCTCGGTAGAGTGCTGTGGCATCACACAGCTCACAGCAACCCCCAACTCCTGGGCTTAGGCGATTCTCTTGCCTCAGCCTCCCGAGTAGCTGTGACTACAGGCACCCGCCACAACGCCCAGCAATTTTTCTGTTTTGCAGTTCGGCTGAGGCCAGGTTTGAACCCACCACCTTCGGTATATGGGGCCAGCTCCCTACTCGATGAGCCACAGGCGCCGCCCAGGAAGCCTCTCTTAACTGGGGGCTTTATCCCTGCCCTGAAGGAGGTGGATTAGTGGCACGCAGAAAATTTTGCGCGTCTGAGAGGGATCCTACCCCAGGCTGGGCACATGGACAAAGACTTCCCAGGTTCAGATAGCGGATGGAAGTAGGAAATAGCTTCATCACGGATCAGCAAACTTTTTCTGAAAAAGCCCCTTACAGTTCCAGATAGTGTGATAGCCAGTCAGTAAACATTTTAGGTTTTTGTGAGCTTTACAGTCTCTCTTCTAACTACTCAATTCTGCCCTTGCAGCACAGAAGCTGTTCTGGCCAGTATGTAAACATATAAGCATAGTGTGTTACAACAAAACTTTGTCTATGGACATTGGAATTTGAATTTATATAATGTTCAGGTGTCATGAAATGCTATTCTTCTTTTAATGTTTTTGATCTATGATTTAAAGATTTAGAGATCATTCTTGGGTGGCGCCTATAGTTCAAGCAGCTAAGAAGCCAGGCACATACACCAGAGCTGGCAGGTTAGAATCCAGCCCAGGCCTGCCAAACAATGACAACGACAACCAAAACATAGCCAGGCCTTGTGGCGGGTGCCTGTAGTTTCAGCTACTTGGGAGGCTGAAGCAAGAGAATCACTTAAGCCCAGGAGTTGGAGGTTGCTGTGAGCTGTGATGCCACAGCTCTCTACCCAGGGTGATAGCTTAAGGCTCTGTCTCAAAATGAGTAGGGCGCCAGCCCCTTCTATTGAGGGTTGTGGGTTCAAACCCGACTTTGGCTGAACTGCAACAACAACAACAAAATAGCGGGGCATTGTGGAGGGCGCCTGTGGTCCCAGCTACTCGGGAGGCTGAGACAAGAGAATCGCCTAAGCCCAGGAGCTAGAGGTTGCTGTGAGCTGTGAAGCCATGGCACTCTACCAAGGGCAACAAAGTGAGACTCTGTCTCTAAAAAAAAACAAAACACACACACACACACAAATAAATAAATACATACACACGTAAATAAAAGATTTAGAAATCATTCTTAATTCTCAAGCTAGATTTGTATGCATATCATCCAGTTTTTCCCCCCAAATTACTCAGTTGGCAAATGTGCTTAATAGTTTACATGTAAATTTATTGGAAAATTATAATAAAATTTTAAAAAATTTTCTTTTTTTTGAGACAGAGCCTCAAGCCGTCACCCTGGGTAGAGTGCTGTGATATCACAGCTCATAGCAACCTCCAGCTCCTAGGCTTAAGCGATTCTCTTGCCTCCACCTCCCAAATAGCTGAGACTACAGGTTCCCACCACAACACCCAGCTATTTTTTGGTTGTAGTTGTCATTGTTCTTTGGCAGGCCCGGACTGGTTTCAAACCTGCCAGCTCTGGTATATGTGGCTGTCGCCTTAGCTGCTTGAGCCATAGGCACCGAGGCATAAAGTAAAATTCTTAAAGGTTAAAAGAATTAGATTACATGGTTTTTAATTTTTATTTTATTTTTCTTTTGTTTTTAAGCCAGTCACATTTAACAGTGGGGGGGCAGTGTCTCCAACTTTAGTGACACTAATGTTAATAAGTTCTGATAACCACTGCCATTGGATCAGCCTTTAATTTTTATTTCAGAAAAACTTCAAACATAGACAAAGTAAAGAGGATAATATAATTAGCCTTCATGCAGCCATTACCTAGTCCCAACAAGTTTTAATTCCTGCCCCATCCTATCCCTATTCCTAAACCCCTCTCTTTCTTGTTTTTAAGACATCTCAAACATCATATGCTGTCATCTGCAACTATTTCAGAACATGGCAGCAGTTTGCTGACCCTGATCTGGATAAAGGGTATTGCTGGGGAGATAGAGGCTGGAGTCCAAGGTTTTCTGGGCTGAGGGATGTCTTGGAGTGAGGAGAGAAGGTGAGCCTAGGTGAGCCATATAAGCCTTGGAAAGCAATTTGGGTTTATCCTATGGATCAGCAGTGGGTTTTCAGTGGAGGGGTCCCTTGTTAAACAATTATTTATTGAGTGCCAACTGATTGCCAAGCACTCTTGGGGGAGGGCTACTTTAGACTAGGTAGCCAGGAAAGGTTTTCTGAGGACCTGAGACCTGAACTATAAGACCAGGTTTATGGGGTGATAAAACCTTTAATTCTTAAAATTATCTGTGAGGAGAAATTAACTGATCCTCATTTTACAAGTGAGGAAATGGAGTCTCAGCAAAATTGCCTAAAGTTACAGAGCTAATAGTGGCAGAGAGTCAGTATTTCAACCACTCTGGATTCAAACCCTGCCCCTGGCATTTATTAACCAAGTATCTTTGCCTAGTGACCTCATCTCAGAGACCCTGCATGTTAATGATGAGTTCCCCTTTTCTCTATCAAGAAGCATACCTACTGAGGTTTGTGCATTGAGGGCCTAGTATGTGCTGGGACTCTTCTTGGTACTTGAGACAATGAACAAGATCGTGCCTGGGAGAGTGAACAAGACAAAGATCTCTACACTGACAGAAGAGAGGCAGGAGGGTTGGAATTTTAGATGGGATGGTTAGCATAATCCTGATCCAGGAAGTGACATTGGAATAGACTCAAAGGAGATGAGGGAGTTAGCTATGTGGATATTTTAGAAGAGTCAATGAAAAGGTCCTGAGACTGGAAACATGGTTGGTGTGTTCAAAGACCAGCTGAGTCAATATGGCTGGAACGAACAAGGGTAGAGATGAGATCTGAGAGGTGATAAGGACATGGCAAGGAAGAGGTCAAGAAAACTCATATGGAGCCTTGCAGGACATTGTAAAGACCATTTTTCCTTTGCAGATCACTCTCTTAAGGATCAAGCATCTAGATTCTATGTCTAGGCTCCCTCAGAGCTCTACTATTCTGTGGTTCTATGACAGAGAATATCATCTATGTCCACCATAGATTGACAGCCAGGCTTACCTCGAGACTAAGGAGACATCCCAGGAAGGAGACTGGGATTGGAAGAGATGGGAACAGACTCTTTAGCAGACCTCAGACTAGAGAATATTAACTAATAGGACATTCTCTGCAGCACAATGGGCCTAGGTTATGCATGGCTTCCTGACTCTGCTAAGTCCCCTCCCTAACTCTTAGAACTATAGGTTGCCTTACAAAGCACATGTTGGGTTCAGGAGTCATGCAGAGAAGCATCCAAAGTTTTTTCAAAATGTTGATATTCTGGAGCTGGGTGTGGTGGCTCACGTCTATAATCCTAATGCTCTGGCAGGCCAAGGCAGGAGGATCACTTGAGGCCAAGAGTTGGAGAGCAGCCTGAGCTGCTGTAGTGGTATCTCCTGTAGTCCCAGCACTTTGGGAAGCAGAGGCAAGAGGATTGCTTGAGCCCAGGAGTTTGAGGTTGTTGTGAGCTATGATGACAACACTGCACTCTTGACGAGACAAGAGAGCAAGTCTCTTTTCTCATTAAAAAAAAAAAATCTTGGTGATATTCAGCAGGACTCACCCAGTTCTAGCCCAATCCTAGGATGGTAAGAATACACTGAAAGGCAGGCCGACATCCAGGCTGCTCTGGAAAGACCCCGAGGATGCCCTCACCATTCCAGTTCTTGTCTGGGAAGGGCTGAGGTGGAGTTAAAGGTGAACGGGAAAGAAAGCTTCCCAACTACTCTGGGGCAGGTTGGACACTGAAATCACCCTCCCACCACCACCCCTCTTATGAATCTAGTTTGTTCTGCCTCTGGGCATTTTGGGGTTTTGTTTGGGTGATCTGTTTGTTCTTTATTTCTTCCAGATTGGTTTTTTTCCTCCAGTTTAGTTCTTTTCCTCTAAATAGGTCAATAATGGCCTCAAATGGTTTGTGGGCCTGTGACTTAGACAACTGGGATTGCTAATGGCCTCCCCAGGCTCCTCCTGTCTCCCTGAGGAAGTGGCAGGGACCCAGGAGGGCAGACCAACATAAAGGTGAAGCATCCCTCATGGGCCTGGTCTTAGGACAAATATAGTGACAGCTGCTCTTGAATCTCTGACAGAAACAGACTTTTAAGTGTGCTCTATGGAGCTTCTTCTGTCCTTCAGGAATATGAAACTAGCTAGGTTCCAGTTCTGCCAAAGAATCCGCCTTCTAGTCAAGGAAAATTGTTAGAGCCAAGTGCCTCCCTGCCCCTCCCAACACATGCGCTATATGGTACCTGTAAATCAATCTACTGTCTGAGCTCAGTGTTAAAATATTGGTTTGTTAAAAAAAATACATACATACATACATATATATATATATATATATATAGGTTTGTTTTCCTCTGCTCTTTATAGGCTGGTACAATTTCATTAGCTACATTTCCTTCATTCCCCCCTTGCTAACCCCAATTAAAAATCCCTTTACCTTGTGACATTTTCCTGTTTTCGCATCTCTGAGATCTTCATTAGGCATTGTCCTGAGTTAGTCTCCCAATTCTCAGAGAATTGTCCAACAACCAAGTAGCCAGGCCTCTCTCTCGCTGTTCCATTTCTCCCTTAACACTCTAGGAATGAGCTCATTTAACAGAGGCTTTCTGAATACACATCTAAGGGGGTGTGGGGATGCACAAAGAGTCAGAGATAGCTTTTTTTTTCTTTAAAAAACTTTATTTTGAATGATAAAGTCTTTCCTTTAAACATTCGGATGCAAAGAAATTGATTCCTGGGGAGAAAGAGGACTATATTCCCCAGTCACCAGGGAAAAATGTTACCTTTACCGCCTTTGTCTTCTATCCAGGGCTCATCCGGACCATCTTCCCTTAGTCTTTCAATAGAAAAGGCTCTTGCTGCAAAGACCAGAGAGCCAGCAGGCTGAGTACTGGCCATGGAAACTCTGGTCTAAATAAAACCCAGCCGGATTCTTTTGTACTTTAACCATGAAGCTTCACCAGCCTCAACAATCTCGGGACCTAAAATGAGCAGATGTGCCGGTGTATCATCTGGGGACAGGAGTCCCAGTCACCCATCTCCATACCTGGTATGGTGGACTGTGTGAGGGGTGGGTAGGAGCACAGGCGCAGGGTTTACAGAGCACATGCCCGGGTTCATGAAGCCTGTCTCAACTTCTTACCACCTGTGCTAGCTTGGCTAGGTTACTTAACATCTCCGTGCCTCAGGCTCCTCATTTACAAAATTGGAAAAATAAAAGGAATGACTTTAGGGTTGTTGGGAGGGTTACATTAGATAATACATGTATAGCAATTAAAACCATACCTGATACGTAGTATGCATTATATAAGCATTAGCAACCTTGTATTGTCCTTGCAGTAATATCTGATTTTTAAAAATCTATAAAAAGCATATGTCTGACTAACAGGCTATACACAGCAAGGTTTGAGCAAGTTTCCTTCATTTCCTGAATATTTATATGCACAGGGGTGCTCCATTGCAGGGGCTTTAGAAATCCATCAGCCCACACCGAGACACTTGTGCCCTAAGCCTTGCTGTGAGCCCCTTGTCTGACTTCCAGGCACTGAGCCTGGCGGCCTGTCTCAGCCCTACATCAAAGCCGACTACCTTTCCTTCAGCCTGGGCAGGGTGTGGCAGCAAGGGGTTGGGACTTTGGCAGGAGGACTGAGGTCTCCAGCCAAGGAGTGACCTACCAAGCATGAGACAGAATCGTGCTCTCCTGTGTCATACACAACCCCCAGCATATACCCTCACGACATCCCAACACGGCACAACACCGCACACAGAGACCCTCGGCAGAGCTGTCCTGTTGTCCACACCCTGCCTCTGCATTTTTCTCTAGGACAGACCCTAACAGAGTCGCACTCTTAACAGTGCATGACGTGGGGCTGAAGCAGAAGGTGGCAGGACATATACGGATGTCCAGGTTAGAGGGCCTTCGTGAATCGGGCTCATGTGTGTACTAGCCGCGGGCCCCTCTCAACTTCTGTTTCCTTGTCTGTAAGACAGTGACAACGCCTATACTTGAGGAATGGTGTTCGGATTAACCTAGACGGTAACTAGAAAACGTTTGACACAGCCCCTGTCTGCGGTTCTTACCATTGTTGAGAAAAAGGACAGACCCAAAGAAAGGAAGAGGGGTAAAGAACAGACTGAAGGTAAACTGCTCAATGGGGCAGCGCCTGTGGCTCAAGGAGTAGGGTGCCAGCCCCATATACCAGGGGTGGCAGGTTCAAGCCCAGCTCCAGCCAAAACTGCAAAAAAACTGCTGAATGAAGGAAATTCCCTACCCCAGGAAGAAATCAGTACCTTCCGTCTTCTTGGTAAGTTTCTAAGTATCCAAAGTGCTACCAGAACCTTATATCCACTCTGATCTCCAATTTGGGATCTTAAAAAGGGAACAGCCATTAGCAAACGTATTAATTAGAGTCAAATTATTAAATCACAGCAGAATCCTTGGATTGTTGTCCTGACTACCTGTCAGCCGGAGACAGGTGGTTGTCTTCTGAGAGCACCAGTCTCACATCCTGTCCTCACACGTGGCTGTCCCCCAGCAGAGCCCCTTGCCTTCCCTCTTTGGGAATAGAATCTGGGGGAAACTCTTTCTTCTAATTTTGCATAGATTCTGGCTAGCTTCTGGGTTCAGGAAATGTGGGGACACAGAGCCTGCTTCCTCTGTTGGCTGTACCCTACAGAGCTGCTTGGAGTTTGGCTTCCCAGAGGATCAGAGCGTCCTTCCACCTGGACGCCTGCGCAGAGCTCGCTTGTTAAAGAACAGACTGGTGTGCACCCCAAGGCTTTTCTTGAGCATTGTGTTCTGGCAACAGACTCAAAGAGGGTCAGTCCAGGTGGGGCCTGACTAAACTATCCTGCATTTCTGAAGAAAAATGAAAAAATGAACCATGAGCAATTGTCCCATAGTCTACAGCCAGAGGAGAGTATGTGGTCCTGACCACGGTGTCAGGAGAAGGGATGCTCTCGACCTATGCCCTAGTGGCAATAATCATTGAGTTAGGCATCCATTCTGTGCTGTGAGCTACGAAGGTCATTTAGCTTAATCCCCTCAACAACCCGGTGTGGTAGGAACATTATTATCCCGATTTCATAGATTTTTTTAAAGGCAGGGCGCTGGGCGCAGTGGCTCATGCTATAATCCTAGCACTCTGAGAGGCGGGGTGGGTGGATTGCTGGAGCTCAGGAGTTTGAGACTAGCCTGAGCAAGAGCAGCAAGAGCGAGAGCCTGTCCCTAAAAAATAACCAGGTGTTGTGGCTGGTGCCTGTAGTCCCAGCTACTCCAAGGCTGAGACAAGACAATCACTTGAGCCCAAGAGTTTGAGGTTGCTGTGAGCTATGATGCCATTGCACTCAACCCCAGGGTGACTGAATGAGACTCTGTCTCAATTAAAAAAAACAGATACATTGAGGTAAACTAACTTCCCTAGAGCTGGAATTGGAACCCAGAGAGTCTGACTCCAGAGCCTGCTAACCTAACTATCCCACCTCTGTTATCGTTTGCCTCATCATCATTATTACAGAAGTAGTGAGTAAAACAGAAACTTTCCCACAGTGCTCACCTCTGGAGTCCTTTCTGATGATGTCACACTCCCAACAGATTTGAATCTAGAGAAATGAATTAACTGTCTAGTGGGGCTGGTTGCCTGATGCCCTCTGGTCTCTTCTACACCAGAGAGACACAGGTGGTGAGCTCAGTGACGTAGGGCTCACTTCTCTACCAGACCAGGGCACCTGAGCTTTTCAGACGTTAGCAGGGAGAGCTCACCCTTAGGTTGCTCCACCCAGACACACTGCTTAGGAAGGTGAGTGGGCACAGCAGCAGACCCCTCCCTGTGCTACATCCACACTAGCTGGGACAATGGTGGCTGCATCAAGACACTAAACACATATCCTGCCAGCCACAAAAGTCACCAGAACACTTCTGTCTAGGTTGTGTAAGTTGAGCTATATCTTTCTTTTCTTTTCTTTTTTTTGGTTGGGGCCGGGTTTGAACCCACCACCTCTGGTATATGGGGCTGACGCCCTACTCCTTTGAGCCACAGGCGCTGCTCAAGATATAGCTTTCTATCCAAGAACTAAAAACTAAGATGATTTGAGTCTAGGCATTACTAAGTCCTAACTTACTTGAACCTCATAAAAGGCCTAATTACAAATTTCTGCTCCAAATCCCTGCCGTGAATGCACTCCTTAAATTATAGGCACGTACGGGAGCCCAATGGCTTACCTCACAGTCACCTTTTCACTAACAATATCATGGTGACAAAACAGGACGGTATTTTTTACTCAAATCACCTACTTTTAGACCCCTAACAATGCTAGCAGCAGCTTTTCCATCCACGATGCCAGAGGACCCTGTGGAGATATTCCCAGTTGATTTTATAACCTTCCTGATTGGTATTTGAGAACAGGATGGAAACGAAACCCATCTTTGTCATCACACTGGGGATTTGATGCAAAATCCACTGAACTCAAGCAATCCCCCTGCCGCTACCTCCCAGAGTGCTAGGATTACAAGCCTGGGCCACCGCACCTGGCCTATAATCCCACGACTGGGGAGGCAGAGGCAAGAGAATCGTTTGAGCCTAAGAGTTTGAGGTTGCTATGAGCTATGACCACCATGGCACTCTACCAAGGACGAAAAAGTAAGACTCTGTCTCAAAAATAAAAAAAGTCCCCAGTGCTACTTGATTTCATACACAACTTGATTTCTTCCCATGGTATTATCTTGTTCCCATACCTTTTGGGGTTTTTTGTTTGTTTGTTTGTTTGTGTGTGTATATATATATATATATATATATATTTTAGAGACAGAGTCTCACTTTGTCGCCCTCAGTAGAGTGCTACAGCCCTCAGTAGAGTGCTGTAGCATCACCGCTCACAGCAATCTCCAGCTCTTGGGCTAGGCAATTCTCTTGCCTCAGCCTCCTGAGTAGCTGGGACTACAGGCACCTGCCACAGCGCCCAGCTATTTTTCTGTTGCAATTTGGCTGGGGTCGCATTCGAATCCGCCACCCTCGGTATATGGGGTCGGTGCCTTACTCACTGAGCCACAGGTGCGCCCCAATACCCTTTTGATTGACTGTTTCTTGTAAAGGGCCAAAGTGAAAGAATAGTCAGGGAAATTTGAATGAAAATTAGAAAATAGCCTTCTTTTACAGATTTGGAAAATGAGACCCAGAGTAGTTAAATCATGTCACTTCGTTTATCTAGTGAGGAGGTCTCTGTCACTAGAGACAGAGACTTGGGTTAGAGTGCTAGTTTTGCCTCCCCAATACCCTTGTGACCTTGGTAAAGTTTCTTATAAGCCTCAGTTTTCTCATCTGTAAAAGGGGACCCTAAGCCCCATCTCTTAGAACTGATGTAAGGATGACTCAGGAAACCTAACAAGTTGTACAGATATGGTGTGTTACGATGCACCACCTCTCTCCATTTTCCTTTCTCTGTTGAAAAGGTGATAGAAGCAACTGTGGATATTGGTAATGTTGTGCTGGCTTTACAAACATTGGGTTCTCTTTTAATTAAGACCCTATCTTTTCTTTTCCTGAGGATGGAGGAGAGGTTTTTCTTAACAGACTCCAGACCTACATATGTCATCACTGTCAGTGGAGGACAAAACCAAAAGGAGAAGGGGGGGATAAGTCTTTTGTTTTTGCAGCTAAACAGCCCCAAAATGCAGCTAGCAAAGTTCCCTAAAGGTTTAGCTTTCACCAACACATAGTGGAAACAAAGGTGACTCCTCCCCTGGCCGTGCCCTTTGACCCCACTGCCAGGAAGACTCCTGCTCTCTCAGCTTCAGAGCTGGCTGCAGGGTCTTCCTGGGGGCTGTTTGCCTTTGGGGGGTGGGGAGGGAGTGCTGGAGTACCAGCCCCTGTTTCCAAATGGCAGGGGGAGCTTACTGGTTACTATTCACGAGCAATGTTTTGTGTTGCTGCACTTTTCTCACGCAAGGTAGGTTTCCAGGAAGAAATATATTATAGAAATCACCCTCCTGCCACCACCTTTGGAAATACAGGGCCCAAGCCTCAGATTGTAAATATTTAACAGGGTGTGCTTCCCTTCCTTCTGACTTCCCCTTACAGCCCCTTACCCTCACCCGTATACATGAAACTCATTCTTCCAGTTTAACAAGGGCCACTGTGTTTCCTCCCAGATCTCTTGGGGTGTGTCCGTAAGTCTGTGTCCATAGATTCATAGAAAATGTCCATAAATCCCATCAGCCACTACGACACAATTGATGGTGATTCTCTGCTGTTAAAGTTGCCACTGGCCACAGCCCCAGAGCTGGGAAATGCATTCTCCCCATTCCTTCAGATCCAGACCTCTGCAGCCAGAGGAAGCTCCAGCCCCCATCCCCTAGCCCCTGGAATGAACTCAAGAACAAACAGAAAAGAGTAAGAATACTGAGGTGATTTCCATTCATTTGGGGAGGTGAGGGGTATTCCTTCTTTCCCACAGTCAGCCCCCACAGAGCTGGAATAGTCTAACAGCAGGAATATTCCAATTGGCAGCAGGTGGATCTGGAAAGAGCACAGGTACTGGGAAGTAAAAGCCTATCTTTGCCTCAAGTTTTATCTCATCCAGTAAAAGGGTTGAAAGATTTGCTTTCTCTTGGGCTCGGCGCCTGTGGCTCAACGGGCTAAGGCGCCAGCCACATACACCTGAGCTGGCGGGTTCGAATCCAGCCCGGGCTGCCAAACAACGACAGCTGCAACCAAAAAATGGCCAGGCATTGTGGCAGGCGCCTGTAGTCCCAGCTACTTGGGAGGTGGAGGCAGGAGACTCGCTTGAGCCCAGGAATTGGAGATTGCTGTGAGCTGTGATGCCACAGCACTCTATCCAGGGTGACAGCTTGAGGCTCTGTCTCAAAAAAAAAAAAAGAAAGAAAGATTTTCTTTCTCTACCACATGAGAAAATGGGTGGGTGAAAGGCAATAGTGATATTTGAGGCACTTTGTGTATGAGGTGCATAGCTCTCGCTCCTGAGTCTTCGTGCAATTGCAGTCAACACGATGGTGATAATAAAACAGCGATACTGCAGTTTCTGAAATGGAGATGGGCTGTACTGAACTCTCGTAAGCAGAGGGCCCTGTGCTAAGCCTTTGGCTTGTCTCATCTAACTCTCCATTAGCCTTGTGGACTAGGTCCTTTTCTTATCCTCCTTTACAGAGGTAAGGAAATAGGCCCAGCAAGGTTGAATAACAAGCTCAAGGCCACATAACAAGGCAGTGAGGGAGCCTGGCTGTCTTGCAGGACCTTGCAGCTATTTCAGATCTCTGAGCCTCAGCTTCCTCATCAGCAAGAAGGCAAGGGGCTGCACAGGACGCAAGGCTCCTTCAGGCCTGAGAACACTAGACCACCGTTCCTGGTGATTCTACCTGAGACTATAATGCCAGAGGCCAAGGTCTATGTTCCAGTGGGGAGATCCTTCGCCAGTGTCCAAGGGTGGACGAATTGATGGCAGGGTCCGTCCAGCGCACACACACTCCCTAGAGGGCCCTCACTGGCTGCTACTTCCAGGGCCAACATTTCCTGTGGGTCACAGCATGGCCATGTCCAGAAGTAGGAAAGTGCCTTAGGTGAGAGGCCACGGGCCACAGAACTGGCCAGATGGATGCAGCTTTTCCCAAACAGATGAAATAATCTCCCTGGCACCCAGCCTCCCTGGCTCTGTGAGCAAACTAAGATGAAAAGTCACCCTCCAGCCTGCTGACAGACAGCCCCTTGGCAGCCAGCCAGCCCAGTGCCCACATCCTCAGACAAGGCATTCTCCTCACACCCTCCCTAAAGCGCTGCACTGGTCTTCACAGGGCCCCACAGCAAGGGAACCGGGTGGCAGCAGATTGAGGCAGGCTTGCTCTGAGCCCAGCCTCTCCAAAAGGCAGTGTGAAAGGCTTGCCTCTGTGGGAGTTGCTGGGGACATTCCAAAACCAGAATGGCTTCAGAGCCTCCAGAAAAATTTCCTGTCTCACCTTCACCCCCACTACCTGCTCTTCCAGAATATGAGATGCGCATATTCCGGCAAGCTCATGTTGACATGTGAGATCCCCTTCCGAATTGTCAGAAACATACAGGGGAGAGTCATGTTGAGGGGAAAGGAAGGCAGCCTGGCCACCGACTGACCCTCTTGGCACAATCTTTGGTGGAGGCCTCCACGACTCTTCACTTCATTTCCCCCTGGGGTGCAAAGGAGGCCCGGTCGGATCTGTGACCAGCTTGACTATGGGAGAAGCGCAGAGACTTCACACACACCCAGGGTCACACAGATATGCATTTTTATAGAGTAAAAAGCTTTTCTTTTTATCTACTCTTTACTGATGCTGATCTCAGGATCTGAGTGCCTGGGCTGAGCACCTGAGATTCAGAATAGCAGAAGCTTCAGCTACCATTTTACCCGGACTAACCTAATTTAGAGAAAAATTTTTTTCAGCTTCCACAGAACAACCTGTTCTCTGCCACAGCTGGTAAACAAACTGTGTGTGAGAGATCCAGGTCCCCATACGCCCCCTCACACCCCAGTTATAATATGCCTGGGGAATGCTGAGTCTCCACTGACAACTCCAGTGACCGGTTAGTTAGACAGCCACAGCAGTCAGGACTTGTCTCTGAATTCCCTTCTCCCTTGAATGTGATGTAGAATCTTCTCTCTGAAGACAAAGGAAAAACGGAGGCCCTAGAATGTTTTTTCAGGTTCCTTTCACTTATATCTTCTTATTTATTTATTTATATATTTTTTGAGACAGAGTCTCACTTTGTCACCCTCAGTAGAGTGCAGGGGTGTCATAGCTCACAGTAACCTCAAACTCTTCAGCTCAAGCGATTCTCTTGCCTCAGCCTCCCAAGTACCTAGGACTACAGGCGCCCACCACAATGCCTGGCCATTTTTAGAGATGGGGTCTTGCTCTTGCTCAGGCTGGTCTGGAAACTGTGAGCTCAGGCAATTCACCCACCTCGGCCTCCCAGAGTGCTAGGATTACAGGCATGAGCCACTGTGCCCGGCCCCATTCATATCATCTTGCTTCAAAGCAACCACTATTTCCTCTATTACTCAATGGCAGCAAAAGTCTATTACCAAGTAGAATCTAAGCACTTAAAAGCACTGTTCATCAGAGAAAGCATCTCTGTGGACATGAGGACAGCTGGAGTCTGAGTGGTGGGGTTGACGTGCATGACCTCAAGTGAGTCAAGTGACCCATCTCTGCTTCAACTTTCTCTACCCGTGAGAAGGGAGATGTGGCCCCTTAGCTCTTTGGGATGATAGAGAAGCACATGAAATACCAGGGCACACATTTCAGGCAATAAAAATAATACCCTATTTAAGGGTCTCGGGGATATTTTAAAGCTGTTTTCATCTGATAACTGAGAAAAAGAAAATTATGGTTTGTGTCCACTAAACTTTATATGGATTTGGTAAAAGTAAGTCAGGCGATTTTCCTTTACCAGGCGTCATCTATGAGGTCCAAACTGTGCCGCCATGGGGCCACCATCCCCCACCCCATTTCCATGCAATCACACTTTCCCTCACTATTGACTGTGTGGTCCTCAGACATAGCATCTGGCTTGAGTGGTTTTCCAGGCCAGTGACGGTTCTGTGCAAATCCATTCATCTCTTCTTAAGTGGTCTCTGAGGAGGCCACATTCACATTTGACCAGGGGAGCCTGGCTGGGGTAAGCCACAGATCTGGGGTTGTGGCAAAAAACAAAGCTAACAGGCTCACGTGGGGCAGGAACCTGTGACCTCAGGCACAGCTGGGCTATAATCAACTGGGCTGAGCAGCTTTTCCCCAGGATTAAGACTAACGAGTCCCAAGACATACTTAACCACCACTTAGGCTATTAGATAATGCCACGTGCCCGCCCAGACCTGGGACTACAGCTCTTTAAAATGTTTCTGTTTCTGTTTTGTGTTGTTTGCACATGTTAGTATCTCTCTGTATAAATGGCAATTCCTTCTTTTATAATCTAAATTTTTTCTTATGTACCGCGGCAGTGCTCCATGATCGTGCCCATGAGTAGCCCCTGTACTCCAGCCTGTGCAGCCATCTCTAAAAGAAAAAAGAATTCTATTACTGATTGGCATATTCTCTATGCTACCTTGAAACAAGTCAGCCTAAAAATATTTCACTTACCTAGAGAATTATGTTGTTAAACTTAAAAGACAATAGTGAAACATACTAATGGGAATTGAAGGGCAAAAGTTGTATGATTTTTCTAATAACAAAAATAGGGCAAAATACTGCTTTTTTAAAAAAAAAAGTTTTAAAAGTCTAAATACATGACAGGGAAAATCCATAAAGTTTCAGAATCTAGACAAAACAAGCAAAAACAAAACAAACTAAACCCCTTCACAACCTGATTACTGATGTCACCACGAATTAGCCTCTGTCATCTCCACCCACAGTGTAATGATGGACAAATTACATGCCTGAGGTCATACTCCAGGCTGGGGTCTAGGCTGTCTTTTTCTCTTTTTCCAAAATTAGGCACTCCTGAGGCAAGCTGAATCTAAATATTTTTGTAAGGACAAAAATAATTTATGGGGAGCACAAATACTTTGTTTGTTTTAATACAACATGTTTCATCTTGCACCTTGCACAAAGTATGCCTGGATCAGAGTATCAGGGATTATAAGGATCAGATTTTTCCCTGCCTATAATCATAGAATGACACATGTATAAGAATATTGAGATTATCTTGTCCAGATTTAAAATACTTAACTGCCACCATGTCAGACCAGAAGGCAGCTGGAACCCTGGGCTAGTGCATACTGGTGCAATATCAGCCCCAATCTTATCCAGCTCCTTCATTGCCCAGATGAGGAGCTGGAACCCAGAGAGATACAATCTGGACCATGATCACATGACTCGCTAATGGATGAATTTGTCCACAACCCTTATTCCTGCTTCAGTGCTTTTCTCCACTATAATATTCTATCCTTTATCCAATGTTAACATTGAATATTAAATTTAACTATCAAATAATGAATTACTATGATCTCAAAATAGCCTTGGCTAATGTACTGAAAATTCCAGGAATAGGGCTGACTTCAGGACCAGTTTCTCTCTTCCCATCTCTAGTGTCAGCTTCTGTGGGATTGTCTTCCTAATCAGATGAGTGTTGTCCTCATGGTGACAAGATGGCTGCTAAACCCCTAGACTTAACAGCCCTTCATCGTAAGTCCAGCAAAAGTCTCATTGCATCTCACTGGGTCTGCCGAGGTCACAAGCCCATTTTCCGCCAACCACTGCGGCCTGGGGAATGGGTGATCTGATTGGGTGAGGATTAGGTCCTATGCTCTTTCCCTCCAACGTCCAAACCAGCACTGAAAGCAAGGGAAGGGTTGTTTCTCCACAAAAGGCTGGGTACTATAACCGGGGTGAATAGATGAATGGCTACTTAAGAATTAGAGCAATAAATTTGTTATAAGTTATGGTTATGAGTGATGTAGTATATGGGAGGATGAATCCCTGAGAAAACTTCTAGGACACTGCTTAAGGACAGAATGTGGCAGGTGACAGGAATAAAGCAGGAAGACCCTATTAAAGACTAATTCCTCTATAATGTGTGCTGGTGGCATTTCTAAACCCTCAATCCAATGGAAAAACTGGCTCCATCGTATTACAAACAGAGAATACAGGAGTTTGCCACGTACACAAAGGAGAAATAGCAATCAGGTTGGAGATTGGGGATGTGGGTAAGAATTATGGAATTTCTGTGTTTTAAATTAAATTTGCAAAAAAAGGGGTAGCAGATGAACAGATAGAGCAGTGCCACAATCTGAATGTTTGTGTCCCCCACACTGCCCACCCCCAATTCACATGCTGAAATCTATACCCCTGGTATTAGGAGGTGAGGCCTGCGGGAGGTGACTGGGTCAGCTCCACCCTCACAAATGGGATTAATACCTTTATATAAGAGGCCCAAGAGAGACCCCTCCACCATGTGAGGACACAGGAAGAAGGTGCCGTCCGTGAGATAGAAAGCAAGCCCTCACGCACACTGGAGCTACCTTAATATTGGAGTTCCCAGTCTCCAGAACTGTGAGAAAGAAACGGCTGTTGTTTATAAGCTCCCCAGTTTATCTTGAGCAAACTAAAACAAGGAGAGAAGTATTTGAAGTAGGTGTGAAAACCTGGCCCTGGCGACAGCTGTGTGTGAGAGACTGAAAGCCTCGCTCGCCCACTCCTTCCTTCTTCCTTTCTCTTAGCCGATGAATATTGATCGAACTGTGTGCCACACAAAGTCCTGGAGCCATAACTGTGGATAAGATACAGTCCCTCCCTCAAAGCCTGAGGCTAGCAAGTGCAGGCACAGGAAGAGCCCCTGACTGAGAGCTGGGGCACAGTGGATGAGAAGGAGCAGAGCTCTGCTTATCCAGGTAAAGAGGCAGTCGGGGGGTGGGGGCGGTGACTACGTGCCAAGGCTCAAGTGGGATGGAAGAGCAGGTCAAGTTGGTCCAAGGCCTGGAAGCCGTGTGGGAGAGCTTAGATTTGATGAGACAGATCAGAGGAAACCTCTTCAGGCCCCCTGCAGGGTCACACTTCAGGACAACGGTGGGTAAGAGGTAAACTCTTACACCAGGGAAGGGTAGGATGGGCCTTATATTCCCAACTAAGAGGTGGGAATTCTGACCTCATCCTATGAAGTCTAAATGGAATGAATGATCCTTGAGGCAGAAAAACAGCCCAGCCATGCACACAAGAAATGTCAGCAGTCTTAAGGAAGTAGAAGGAGTGATGTGAGAATGAGATTCCAGGTGGACTGGGAAAGGGCAGGGCCGTGGCAAGCAGTGACAGAACTCTACCTCAGCAAGAAAGGTGATAACAGAAGCCAGAATGCTCTGACAAGAAACTCAGGAAGCTGGGTAACGTCAAGTGTTGGCAGGGGTGTGTTGGCAGTTTTTGGCTGGGGCTGGGTTTGAACCCGCCACCTCCGGTATATGGGGCCAGCACCCTACTCCTTAAGCCACAGGCGCCGCCCCCCAGCTTTTAACATATTGATAATTTTTTTTTTTTGCAGTTTTTGGCTAGGGCTAGGTTTGAACCCGCCACCTCCGGCATACGGGGCCGGCGCCCTACTCCTTTGAGTCACAGGTGCTGCCCCAATATTGATAATTTTTTTAAAAATTTTATGCTTATAGATTATTGTGTTTCATACCATTAGAATACACACTCTAAGCCAGGCACAGTGGCTCACACCTATAATCCTAGTACTCTGGGGAGCTGAGACAGGAGGCTCTCTTCTGCTCAGGAGTTTAAGACCAGCCTGAGCAAAAGCAAGACCCCCATCTCTACAAAAACGAAAAACTAGCTGGGCATTGTGCCAAGCACCTGTAGTCCCAGCTACTCACGAGGCTGAGGCAGGAGGATCATGAGTCTGAGGTTTCTGTGAGTGAGGCTGACACCATGGCACTCTGGCCTGCGTGACAGAGTAAGACTCAGTCTTTAAAAAAGAAAGCCAGGTGTGGTAGCTCGTGCCTGCCTATAATCCTAGCACTTGGGAAGGCTGAGGCAGGAGGATCCCTTGAACTCTGAGGGTCAAAATCAGCCTGAGCAAAAGTGAGACCCTGAGCTCTAAAACATAGAAAAAATTATCTGGGCATTGTGGCAGAGCCTGTAGTCCCAGCTAATCAGGAGGCTGAGGCAGAAGGATACCTTGAACCCAGGACATTGAAGTTGCTATGAGCTAAGCTGACACTACAACACTCTAGCCTGGGCAACAGAGTCAGACTATGTCTTTAAAAAGAGAGAGAGAGAGAATACACACTCTAGGGATCCAGAGATCCTGGCCAATGTGGTTCACTAATATATCCCCAAATGCCTAGCACACAGTAGGTACTCAACAAATAACTTGTTGGCTGAATCAATGACCAAGACAACAATATCGTTAGGCAAGAACATATACAAACCAAAAGATCCACTTTATTTTGTTTTTAGTAAGAAAAAGAAAGTTTATTAACTATACACAACTTTGAGGGGTACCAGTGCTTCTTAGAAATCTAAAATATTGGGGTTCAAGGCAGCTGTCTGTCTCCTAAAATCCTGGGGCTTCAGACAGCTGCCTGGATCCTCAGTTCTTGGAGCTCTTAGTCCAAAAAACGACCAGACACCCCAAAATAAGGCAAGCACAAAATAAAGTTTATTGAGGAAGAGAAAGATAGATTTACAGAATAAGATCAAGGTAAAATAGCAAGACAGAGTTCCCCATAGATGGTGGCCCCCATTGTCACGACAAAGAAAAGGCACAGAGACCAAAAGATCCACTTTAAAGACCTGAGAACAGTTGCCTATGGAGTAAGAAGAAAAGAAAGTAGGCATGGGGAATAAGAAAATGAAGAAGTTGGGCTCGGCGCCTGTGGCTCAAGCAGCTAAAGCGCCAGCCACATACACCTGAGCTGGCAGGTTCGAATCCAGCCCAGGCCTGCCAAACAACCTTAACGCTGCTCTGCAGCTTCCCCCGCCAATAAAGACCTTTCGTACAAGCCTTGGTGGTCTGTAAGATTTCTGCCGGTCAAGTGCCCCCCTTTCAATGGCTGCAACTAAAAAATAGCCAGGCATTGTGGCAGGCACCTGTAATCCCAGCTACTTGGGAGGAGGTGGCAAGAGAATCACTTGAGCCTAGGAGTTGGAGGTTGCTGTGAGCTGTGATGCCACAGCACTCTACCCAGAGCAACAGCTTGAGGCTCTGTCTCAAAAAAAAAAAAAAAAGAAAGAAAGAAAGAAAATGAAGAAGTAAATCCTGAGAAACAAAACTAAAGGGGATTGGAGAGGAAAGTTAGAATGGAAAGAAGAGAGGAAGTCATGCAGGGAAGGGAGCAGGTGGGCCACTTCTACCAGCTCCAGCTCCGTGGGCAGTGTGATGGGAGGAAGACTGGGGGGCCATGCTGTGTAGGGAACCTCAGCAAGGTCTTCAGCATACTGGTGGCGTCTTAGTCCCATTACCTGAGCTTGCAATCAGCTGCACATGACTTTTTCAAGTTTTGAAAATGTAAGCCAGGTGATGCTATCAGTCCCGGTCCTCCTAGGAGACCAGAAATCTGAAGGACTCGGGTGGGTGGCTCTCACCAAACTCATCTTAGCAAAGGAGTGAGCTGGAGGAGTCTGCCCTTGGGACCATTCAGGCCCCATAGAAGTTTAGCCAATATTTGGATTTGGAATTCCCAACTATTTCCCCTGCATTAGTAGGTTTAAAATAAAACAAAGACTGTATTACTGCCAGAAGGTAACTTACAAGTCATCAGTTTTCCCATAGTAGCATAAGAAATACCCCAGGAGCCTTGGAAACCATGAATTCTCAAGCCTGATCCCCAAGGAAATTTGAGATTCAACTCCTCTGGTAAATGTGGCTCAACCTGGACCAGATCCTCCCCCACCACACACACACACACACACACACACACACACACACACACACGCACGCACGCACGCACGCACGCAGTTGGGCAGTCAGACTGATACCAGTCTGTTCTTAACAGCCAACCTAGCTCTACCCAGGGAGACAGGAAATCCCTGCTGCCTCCCTCCCCCATCAGGAGGCTGGAGGGGGCTTCTGGCAGCTTCACAGTGGGAACTCTGGGTGCAGGTGGGCAGATAATGGGCCAACACGCCCACCCCAAGCCGGGCTCCTGGATCTGCATTCCAGGCCCACCCACCTGGGCCCTGGGTCACCAGGAGACCTCACCGCGTACACACAGGCTCTAACCTGCCCTGAGCCCAGATCGGCAGCATTTCCCAAGCTGCTCTTTCTGGCTGCTCCAAACAAAAGCCATTGTTCTCCCAGGAATGTACTGCCAGAGACGTCTGTCCATCCTTTCTTGTTCTCCCCATCCTACCCATCTCTGCTCTAACCTTTAATTCCTGGGAAGGAAAGTATTCTAAATATGACTGCTCCTGGCCACTTTTTTCTCATCAACTTAAAAGTCACACGCTCCTGTCTGTGGCTATTTGTGAAGGAATCCCTCCTCCCCAGTGGACACCCTCAAGCAGTTGGCAGCACATTTTTCCACAGTGGAGGCTGAGGTGCGGGTAGAGAAGGGATTTAAAAAAAAAATACACATTTGGAGTTGCCGACCTTCCTGTGGGAATCGTCCTATTGTTTAAAGGATGAGTGGCGTCTGTCCCTGCCCCCACCTGATGAAGCAGTAAATTGTAACAAGAGAATCTGGCTAAACAAGTTTCCGATTCAAACGTTATCTGTGGACAAAGAACTCTTTGAATATGGTTTCTGTGTTTGGCTTCTTGCGATGGAGTGGAAAGTTATGTTTTCACTGTTGCTGGAATTCTCTCCCTTCAGTGTCCAACAAGGGCCATTCACAGAGACGGCAGCACTGGGTCCAACCAGGCAGGGGAAGCCACGTGCTCGGGCCATTTCCTGCTAATTAACACATGAGTATCGCTAATATTTCTCTCTAGGAAGCTGCAACAGATAAGGCAGTCGGCCTATCCGCTCAGTCATCAATAAGCTGGCGGCCCCTTTCTAGAAGAGGCTATAATCCAAACATGCTCGGGGTGGGTGATAAATAGAAAGCTACCATTTTAAAAGGATTCCAAATCTAAACAGAATGTGTCTGGTTACTGACAAAATTAAATTACCCTCCGCTGGAGGAACTTCCCCTTCTAGTGAAAACAAAGTTATAGCTACAGATAAAATAGAAACGTGGGCGTAAATTTGCAGAGGCTTCTAAGAGCAAGTGTGATTGTTAAATATATGAGCTCAATTTTATTATATGTTTGTCCCACTTCGATATACTTCATAAGTGAGAAAGTACCCCCCCAAATTGGGGGGGGGTAGTATTTGAAGGGTAAAAAGTCCAATAGATTCTACTCAAAAGCAAACAGGGCCCAGGTTTTATTTAACTCTTATTTTCTGGGCTCTTCTGAAAAAGACCTCTTTTTCTCCCTAGAAACATGATAACCAGGCTGCCCAGGAGAGAAGGAAAAGGTAAAAACTTTTCCCAGCTATGACAGCCTCTCTTTCTCTGGGAAAGATTTCATTTCACACCCTGCCTCTTTGGACATGTCTCACCAGACATTCTCCTTACCTTTCTTTGCTGACAGAAACGAGGCCGAGGTAGTGCAACAGGAAGGAGCCTGTAAGGATTTCAGTTTTCGCATCAGCCAGAGCCGTTCCATTTAAGTGTTCCATTTGCTCCACAGATCTTTGTTGTGTTTCTGCCTCAAGCTGGCACCGTTCTAGGCTCTGAGAGGAATCTCAGTGTCTGTGAGCAAATGAGTGTTTGTACAGCACATTCTCATTCACAGGTCGCACCCGTAATAACTGAGACCGATGCCGGTCAAGAAGGAAGATGGCCTCTGGACTCAAAATGCTCAGAGACTGGCGGAGGAGGTCGGATTGCAGAGAAGGAGCCTCCAGAGAATGGGAGAAGACGCCCTTGCCTAATCCAGGGCTGATCCCTGAGAGATAAATCAGTAGTGCGGAGAAGAGAGATCAGTAAAGCCTGGGCCTCCAGGTGCTCCCAACCAGAAAGTCTAGAATTTCCAATTCCGTGGGCTTAGTCTGTTAAGTGTTCAGTTGGAATGATCTCTTCCTCTGAGACCCAAACCTCAACAATAAGGCCCCTCTCTTTCCTTTGAAGCCAGTTTCAAGATCTCTTCCCTGACAGAGAAACTTTATCTCCCACATCCTCTGCCCTCCTCATGGTTACATCCCTGGACCTGGGAATGGTGAGTCCAGCTGGACCCTGCCGCAGCCTCGCTCTGAGGAGAGGTATGTCTTCGACATGGGTTTATGTCTGGGGGAAATTTCCTTTTATTCTGCTTTTGATGAATGCACCAAGATATCACATTAGGGAATGTGCCCCGCCGGCCCCCCATTCGTGGGCTCCACCAGGCTGGGTGGATTCTTAAGACAGCAGCTGACTGAACACGAACATGTGCGTTCCCAGTGCTTGGCAGGGCTGCACAGTTGTGAGGTGATGGCTCTTCCCTCACACTGTCATGCTGCTGGAAACACCACGAGCAGCCCACCACAGCACTGCTGGTAACAGAGAGCTGACCACAGCCGGGAAAGGTACCCAGCCAACCCCTCCTGTCTTCACAGGCTTGCTATCATGTCTGTGGTAGGTGGTAGGCTCCGTGCAGCCGTGAGACCCTGGCCCATCACTGAGCGTGATCACACTCTCAATCCCTACGCTGAGCAGTCTTGAGAGGATGCCAGTGTGCCCTGAGTCACCATCCTTACCATTCACCATTACCACTCTTACCACAGCCACCATCCCTTGTCATGCTCCAAGACCCTTCCTAGGTCCCTTTCAACCACTTTGCTGTTCCTTACACTGCGGAGACTGTGCCACCTTGACTGTTGATAAGGCAGTGGTTTTAAAATTCAATTCAATTCAAAACAAATTTAATAAGCATTTATTGCCTTCATTGATTTCCCATTTATTGATTGTCCAACACTGCAAATACCACAGTGAATTAGCTGGCCTTCAACATGTAGTGAAGGAATGTCCAGGAGAGTGCTTGCCATTTATTCTCCAATCTTCCTGAAAAATTCCCAGATGCCCTCTTCCCACTTATTTGGCATTCTCAAGAAATAGTCCTGGCCAGGTGCATTAGCTCATGCATATAATCCTAGCACTCTGGGCGGCTGAAGCGGGTGGATTGCTGGAGCTCAGGAGTTTGAGAATAGCCTGAGCAAGATTGAGATATGATAGCATATCTACTAAAAATAGAAAGAACTGGGCTGCACCTGTGGCTCAGTGAGTAGGGCACCGGCCTGAGGGTGGGAGGTTTGAACCTGGCCCTGGCCAAACTGCAACAAAAAATAGCCAGAAGTTGTGGCAGGTGCCTGTAGTCCCAGCTACATAGGAGGCTGAGGCAAGAGAATCGCCTAAGCCCAAGAGCTGGAGGTTGCCATGAGCTATGATGGCAAAGCACTCTACTGAGGGCAATAGAGTAAGACTCTGTCTCTAAAAAAACAGAAAGAACCAGCTGGGCTGGTGCCTACAGTCCCAGCTACTCAAGAGGCTCAGGCAGGAGGATCTCTTGAGCCTAAGAGTTTGAGATTATTGTGAACTAGGATGTCACATCACTCAACCTCAAGGCAACTGAGTGAAACTCTGCCTTGGCTTCAAAAAAAGAAAAAAGAAATGGCCTTAACAGTTGGCTAGAGTATCAGAAAAGAAGAATACAGAAGAGTGGGTGAAGTCAGACATCTGTTCAAATTGTAGCTCTACTCCTTCCTTATCATGAAACATTAAGCTACTTAACCTCTCTGAGCTCAGTTTCCTCATTTGTAAAGTGACAATATGAAATCCTTCAGTGGAGGAGTACTATGAAGATGAACAAATGGCACGGGCGAATTGCCAGTTCGGGTGCCTGACCCATATTATAGACACTCTTAAATGGTAGCTGCTATTGTTGTTGTGGTTATATATTATTACTACTTTTGCTATGACTGTCATTCATATCTTTGTCCTTTGTGATGTGGAGATAACTTCAGGGGACATCCCTCCTAGGAAGTACCAGTTTGAATTTTTCATTGGTGATGGCCTTTTTTCAGTGACAAAAGCAAAGGTTCTATCTTTCTGGAAGAAAACTATAATGGAGTTTGTCTTTTTTTTTTTTTTTACTTATTTGTGATCATCAGTTGATTCTTCTACCCCTTGAGGTCAATCTTCTTTGAAAAAAAATTCAGGTGTTCTCTGCGAAATCTGTCAAGAAGCTCAAATGAAAGATGCTGAACTTGAGTCCTACTCTGACTACCAGAAAGAAGGAAGCACCAACAAGCACTTCTTTTTCCTTTTAAATAGTTGGCAGTTCAGCTCGGCGCCTGTGGCTCAAGCAGCTAAGGCGCCAGCCATGTACACCTGAGCTGACGGGTTCGAATCCAGCCTGGGCCCGCCAAACAACAATGATGGCTGCAACGAAAAATATAGCTGGGCCTTGTGGCAGGTGCCTGTAGTCCCAGCTACTTGGGAGGCAAAGGCAGCAGACTCACTTGAGCCCAGGAATTGCAGGTTGCTGTGAGCTGTGATGCCACAGCCCTCTATCCAGGGAACAGCTTGAGGCTCTGTCTCAAAAAAAAAAAAAAAAAATAGTTGGCAGTTCACAATTAAAAAAAAAAAATCTAAAAATGCCTTACAAGGCCAGGCATGATGGCTCACGCCTGTAATCTTAGCACTCTGAGAGGCGGAGACTGGTGGCTTGCTTGAGCTCACAAGTTCAAGACCGGTCTGAGCAAGAGTGAGACCCTGTCTCTCCTAAAAAAGTGAGAAACTGAGGCAAGAGGATCCCTTAAACCGAAGAGTTGGAGGTTACTGTGAGCTGTGACACCATGGCACTCTACGATACGAAGGTCAAAGTGAGACTATGTGTACAAGCATTTTTTTCTTTTTTCTTTTCTGTTTCTAGCTTGAGGAAGCTAGAAGATGAAAAGGGAGAATTACAACTTGACATCTCCCTTCTTCATCACCTTAGACAAGCAGAAAAAAAAAATGTTTGAAATCCACCCAGGAATCAGCCCATTCAGACCAAATCAATTGTTTATTGCTGGGCAAAGATATAGAAAACCTTGTATGTCAATTTGGCATTTATTGTATAGAAAGAATTTTAATTTTTAAAGATAACTTGTAGTTTTGGATAATACAGCCCGGAAAGGTAAACTAGACAGATACCTTCTACACATAAAAAATATTTCCTTTACAATAACCATAAAGTGCTTTTCATAACATCCATTTTCAGATTTTGGTATCCGGCCCAATTCACAATTTGAGTACAGTTTTCTTATTTTTATTGCCATTGGATTAAGTACATTTATTTCTCACTGTTTAAATTAGAGGGAAAATTTTCATCTAGGATTATTTATTTTTACTCTGTAATTTTAATTCATGTGCCTCTGGAGAATGTATCTTTTGTATGATTCTGTTTCCAAAAGCCTTAGGAAAACAGAAAACAAGATGCTATTGGTTAAGATTCTTTAAAAGGTTATTCAGAGGGGGTCTCTCCTGAACATTTTTTTTGTAAGTAATATTTCAAGTCTTTGATCTCAATAGCCCTGAAATATTACTCTGCAATTACATCATAACTATGAAATGACTTTTGTTGGCTAGTGACATGACTTTTTTTAATGTTTCTACTAAATACACAAATACTACAGTGAAAGGATGTCAGAGTATTCCAAATGATTAGTGGTGGTATTAAAATTACCAGTATTGCTATATATTATACCTTTAAAAAATTTGGAATATTTATGACCAGGCCTTAATCTAAGTAGACTGACTGTTTTTGCATTTATTTATTTATTTTTTGACTTATTTATTCATTCATTCATTCATTTATTTTTGAGACACAGCTCTAGGTAGAGTGCTGTGGTGTCATCATAGCTCACAGCAACCTCAAACTCTTGGGTCCAAGAGATCCTCTTACCTCAGCCTCCCAAATAGCTAGGACTACAAACACTTGCCAGGACACATGGTGCTGGCTCATGCCTGTAAGCTTAGCACTCTGAGAAGCCGAGGTGGGTGGATTCCTTGAGCTCAGGAGTTTAAGACCAGCCTGAGAAAGAGTGAGACCCCATGTCTAAAAATAACCAGGCATTGCGGGTGGCGCTGGTATTCCCAGCTTCTTGGGAGGCTGAGCCCAGAGGCTCTCTTGAACCCAAGAGTTTGAGGTTGCTGTGAGCTATGACACCACTGCACTCTACCCTGGGGCGACAGAGTGAAACTCTGTCTTAAAAAAAAGGAAAATTCCTGACCACTTAGTGGACATTCTGGCGATATGAGATCAAGATTATATGTACAAGGCTGGGCGTGGTGACTCAGACCTGTAATCCTCCTAGCACTTTGGGAGGCCAAGACAGGTGGATCACCTCAGCTCAGGAGAGACTAGCCTGAGCCAGACTGAAACCCTGTCTCTAAAAAAAAAGCCAACAGTAGTCCCAGCTACTTGGGAGGCTGAGGCAAGAGGATCACTTGAGCCCAAGAGTTTGAGGTTGCTGTGAGCTATGACACAACAGCACTCTACTGAGGGGGACAAAGTAAGACTCTGTCTCTAAAAAATATAAAAGATAAAAATAGATTAAAAAATAAAAAAGATTATAGACAAATATGCATATACGTTCTCACACGTAGCTTAAGAATGAGCCACATTTTCATAGAGTGGGCCAATCTTGACATGTCTTTTTCTAGCCTAATAGTTTAAGGCATCTTTACTTGTTAGCATGTCAAATTATGTGAATTTAAAAGATGAAATAAGACAGAGAATTGTTTTTAGATATCTATTTTTGAATTAATTATTGATACAGTTGGAGAATTTATTGTTTTTTTGTGCTTTTTTTTTTTTTTTGAGACAGAGCCTCAAGCTGTCACCTTGGATAGAGTGCTGTGACATCACAGCTCACAGCAACCTCCAATTCCTGGGCTCAAGCGAGTCTCCTGCCTCCGCCTCCCAAGTAGCTGGGACTGCAGGCGCCCGCCACAACGCCCGGCCATTTTTTTGTTGCAGCCGTCATTATTGTTTGGCGGGCCCGGGCTGGATTCAAACCTGCCAGCTCAGGTGTACGTGGCTGGCACCTTAGCCCACTGAGCCACAGGCGCCAAGCTGATTTTTGTGCTTTTTTTTTTGAGACAGAGTCTCAGTTTGTCACCTTCAGTAGAGTGCTGTGGCGTCACAGCTCACAGCAACCTCCGACTCCTGGGCCTAGGTGATTCTCTTGCCTTGCTTCAGCTTCCCAAGTAGCTGGGACCACAGGTGCCTGCCACAGCCCCCAGCTATTTTTTTTTGTTGCAATTTGGCTGGGGCCAGGTTCCAACCCGCTACCCTCAGTATATGGGACCAGCGCCCTACCCACTGAGCCACAGGCATCGCCCAAATTTATTATTTTTGTTGGTAGTGATGGTGGTAGTTTTTAGAACAAGCTAATGATTTAAAAACAGAAGTGTAAACATAGAGAGTTTATTTGCTGCTCACTGGGCTGTATTAGCTAGTGGAAGACTTTTATCCATAACATGTATATGTATAGTATAATTATGAGCCATAACATCGAAGATCAGCTGATACATACATGCTGGATTCAGTGAATTGCCTCCCTGGCCCCAAACAGTCTCAGTTGCATCAAATCCAAAATGCATAATGCCAAGTATTTTTCCTTTAGTTGTTTGAGTCTCACTATTTCACCCTTGGTAGAGTGCTATGGCATCACAGCTCACAGCAACCTCAAACTCTTGGCCTTAAGCGATTCCCTTGCCTCAGCCTCCCAAGTAGCTGGAACTACAGGTGCCCACCACAATACCTGGCTATTTTTTTGTTGTTGTTGTAGTTGTCATTATTGTTTTAGCTGACCAGGGCTGGGTTTGAACCCACCAGCCTCAGTGTATGTGGCCGGCCCCCCTAACCACTATGGGTGAGCTGCGGGTGCTGAGTCTACAAAGATACTTTCAAGAAAGCCTAGTCTACCTATTAAGATGTTACCTTGATTCAGTTAGCTCTATCCAAAAAAATCTTTTTACTGTCTCTTTCAAGGTTTCACAACTTTGCGAACATGTAGTCCATCAAACAGCTTCTCACCCCCTTCCCACCCTCAACTCGTGCTTAATTCAAGCTCAGAATGAGTCTCATTTAAGCAGTCAGACTCCCCAAGAGGTTGGAAAACATACTACCCCATGATCTGGAAGCGAGAACCATGAAGTAAACATTGACTTTCTCACAACTCAACTTAATCCTTCTCTCTCTCCTCACAGGATCAAATGGAAATCGCAAAGGTTAGATGTGATACCTTATTCAAGCTGACATTTTCAGTTCAAGAGAAATAAGGGTGACAAGATAGGAACATGACTTTTAGACAGAAAGCCCTCCTCCCCAAGAACAGCATTGCCAGGGATTGCATCAACAAATGTTAGTAGCTTTAATTTAGAACTAGAAAGAGTGGCCAGAGAAGCAAAGAGCACCCTCATTGAAGCTGATTTACTGGAGAGGCTCAAAATTCTCCTTTCCTCTTTGGTATCACCCAAGTTATTCATGCCAATTTGTTAAGCTACACATCATTATTTTAATTGTCTGCAGCCCTTGGGTGAGTTTTAATAATCTCACTGGCCTGGCTACAAGCAGGGCCCTACTAGAGGAAAGCCTTTTCACAGGGATATTTGGTGGCCACCAACTCAAATAGAACCAAAGGAACTAAAGGAACATAAGCTCTGTTTATAAGCTCTGGAATGAATTTTGGGTTTTTTACACCCCCCCTTCTATCATAACATATTAGCTGATTGCCCTCTGATATAACAAAGATAAATTAGAATCAGGCTCTGGCAAAAGTATTTATTTAATTAACAAAACACTATACATAGAATAGCCCCATTTTGCCCTGCTTTCCAAAGCTCTCTTTCAGTAGGTTCATTCCTGCTGAAGATTTTCCCTTTTCTCCAAACTGCCCCCACAACCTTCCTAGAAAAAGAAGCTCCCATTGCACAGAATGTTAATTATCAAACTAAGAGATTGTCCGTCGGTTCAGATTCAGAGAAAGTGCTGAAATCAGCTGCACATTATGTCCTTTCTGTTGCTATCCATTTCTCCGTATATACCCCTTCATATGTTCTCACCCTGGGGAATCCAAGGACCATACTTCAAACCCCTCCAAAACACTCAGGAGTTGATGATCCTGGGATCTGCTCTGGGTGTGTCCTGCCTGAACTTCTGCTCTGTACCCAAGGCCACTTGATGGAAATCTGAAACATTCTTGGGATGCTCCTGGTATTTGAATCACTTTCTCAATGAGTTTGACAAAAAAAGCTTGGAAACTTTTTTAAGAAGAGGGAAATGTGAGAGAAAAGATGTGAACTGTCAGTCCACTGAGATGGGTTACACATGTAATCCTAGCACTCTGGGAGGCAAAGGTGGGTGGGTTGCTTAAGCTTAGGAGTTTGAGACCAGCCTGAACAAAGAGCAAGGCCCCCATCTCTACTAAAATTAGCCGGGCTGGTTTGGCACCCATGCTCAGTGGTTAGGGCACTGGCCACATACACCAGAGCTGGCGGGTTTGAGCCTGGCCCAGGCCTGCTAAACAACAATGACAACTACATCAACAACAACAAATAGCTGAGTGTTGTGGCAGGTGCCTATAGTCTCAGCTACT
>CAUYRH010182668.1:0-13542 GCA_963574655.1 Perodicticus potto
CAGGCGCCCGCCACAACGCCCGGCCATTTATTTTTGGTTGCAGCCGTCATTGTTGTTTGGCGGGCCCAGGCTGGATTCGAACCCGCCAGCTCAGGTGTACATGGCTGGCGCCTTAGCCCGTTGAGCCACAGGTGCCGAGCCTAGAGCTAGATTTTGAACCTAGACATCAGACCCTAGAGAGCCCATGTACTTACTCAAGGTGCTATAAGAAGTTGTCCAGTCTAACCTGGCATTGATTTAGCATTATGTCCAGGATATCTGTTGGAAAGCAGGGGGAGAATACAAAAATCAAACGGAAAAGAAAAAGCTCAGGACATTGTTCCTGCATTCATGGAGTTAAGACAAGACCAAGGAAATAGTGAGTCACAGTAAAGGAGTATAAATTTCTATCTCCCTCCGCCCCCACCCAACAAGCTCCAGAGGACAGGACTTTGCCTATCTTGCTTGCCATGGTATCTGCAGTGCCTAGAACAGTGCCAGGCTCACAGGGATTCTCAGTAACAATTCAAAACATGGATAAGGAGCAATCGAGCAGTGGTAGTCCATGCACGCTGAAGGGACAGGGCGGGCAGAGATGGCTTCACTGGTGCTTGTACCTCACCGTCCAGTCTCCTGAGCACGTCCAGGGTCACTACTTCCCTGGATCCTCTCAACCATACTGCAGTGGATCAGACAGGCAGGAGCTCCTAGCTTTCAGGAACATAAAGTGCCGAGTGAATAATAATAATGACAGCTGTCATTCATGCAACACCTACTCTGTCCCAGGAACCATTTGATTTACACAGCCTTTCTAATTTCCTCGTGGAATCAGGGAAAAATTTAAAGATAGCCCATCAAGTTTGAACTGACAACAGGGACTCTAACAAATGCAAACATCGTAACCTAATTCTTTGTATCCTCAAATTCACCTGAAATTTAAAAATAAAGTTTGAACACTGATGTTTCACAGGATGGGATAAGTGGCAGAAGTGGAATAAAAATTAGATTCATCTCCTTCTTTTGCTCCCCACAATCCACTAGAACCACCAAAAGGGAAGAAAAACTCTTCTAACTTCCCATCTCTATTTCTGTTGGGTTAGCTCCATCCCCACCATTTATCCACAGACACACACACACACACACAGCAGAAAGGTTCACCAGGGTTTAAAGATGAGGAGCATGTTGGTCTTGACTACAGGTTTCCTCCCCTTGGTCCTCAGCCAATGTCTAACTCAGCATATCTGGTATCCAGGAAAATACTTTGTTTTCTTCTTTACTTTTTTTTTTGCAGCTTTTTGGCTGGGGCTGGGTTTGTATATGGGGCTGGTGCCCTACTCCTTGAGTCACAGGTGCCGCCCTGTTTTCTTCTTTAAAGAAGGAAACTGAAGTCAAGGAAGAAAAACAGAAGTAGAGCTCACAGGGAAAAACGGAGCCTTAGCAAAAGGTTCAGGATTTCTGTAGAAGTTTGGTAGAAAGTCTGTAAACACAGACAGACAGGTTTAATGTTGAATTCTACCATTGTAGACTATGACCTTAACCTAAACCTTTACTTCTTTAAGCCTCAACTGATCCATCTGTTTAAAGATAGACTTTATGTAATAAATAAAGATTTATTGTAATAAAGTTCACTAATATTAACTGGGAGTCTAATTTAGATTGCTGAAAAGCATGAAGTATAAAATATCCTTACAGGGATTGGCATCTTTTTACTCTTAATAACATGATAGGCAGAACATGGTGGCTTCCACCTGTAATCCTAGCCCTTTGAGAAACCAAGAAAAATTAACCTGGCATGGTGGCACATGCCTGTAGTCCCAGCTACTCAGGAGGCTCGCATGAGCCCAGGTGTTTGAGGTTATGACGAGGTATAATTGTGCCACTGCACTCCAGTCTGGGTCACAGAGCAAGACTCTGTCTCTAAAACAATTTTTAAAAACCCATGATAAAGCCCACACCTGTAATCCTAGCACTCTGGGAAGGTCAGGTGGGTAGACAGCTTGAGTTCAGGAGTTCAAGATCAGCCTGAGCAAGAGTCAGACCCCGTCTCTACTAAAAATAGAAAAAACTAGCTGGGCCTTGTGGTGAGCGACTATAGTCCCAGCTACTAGGAAGGCTGAGGCAAGAGGATCACTCGAGCCCAAGAGTAGTTTGAAGTTGCTGTGAGCTATGACACCACAGCACTCTATCCAGGGCGACAGAGTGAGACTCTGTCTCAAAAGAATAAATACATAAGTAAATAAAATGAAAATAGCTAATGTTATCAAGTACTTTATATGTATCAGGAATTATATAGGGTGGGCATAAAGGTCATGTGCGATTTAAAATAGTTTAACATAGTAAATTGCAGATGAACTTTATGTCCACCCTATGCTAAGAGTGTTTAAGCCCATTACAAGCATAAGCACATTTATAGGAATGTATCTCAACATCTGTGTGAGAGGCCATTATTATTATTGCCACTGATTTTCAAAGAGAAAACTGAGACCAGAGAGATTAAGTAACTTGCCTAAGACCGCCTGGATAATAAATAAGACAAACTTCTAAAAGTCCCCGTTCTTAACCATCACCTTTTCCACAGCCTCCCACATGTCTGATAATTTAAGTTAGACCAAAGGGGGCTATGTGAAGGAAACGATTAAAATAGGCAGAAAATGTTTGTGCGGATGGACAAAGGTTTCTAAAGTGCCTGCAGTTGGTTGCTTTAAATGACATGGCCATGCTTTCCAAAATTATGTTTCCACTGTTAGTTGATGAGGGCATGAGAGGATTGCTGTAAAGAGCTTAGAACAGGGCGGCGCCTGTGGCTCAGCGAGTAGGGCGCCGGCCCCATATACCAAAGGTGGCGGGTTCAAACCCAGCCTCGGCCAAACTGCAAAACAGAAAAATAGCCAGGCGTTGTGGCGGGCGCCTGTAGTCCCAGCTACTCGGGAGGCTGAGGCAAGAGAATCACTTAAGCCCAGGAGTTAGAGGTTGCTGTGAGCTGTGACGCCACGGCACTCTACCAAGGGCAATAAAGTGAGACTCTGTCTCTACAAAAAAAAAAAAAAAGGAGCTTGGAACAGCAGCTGGCCCCTGGAAAGGCCCGGGTGACTGTTAATTGCCTTACTGATGAGAGTCCCTGAGAGAAGAGGTCGAGCATGGTAGTCAGGAACACCTAGGGCTTAGATCCCATTCATCAGCTGTGGACCTTGAGGATGTTATTTACCTCTTTTGCGGCTCAGTTTCCTCTCCTGTAAAGTGAGAACCACCACCACTCTGCCTCAAAGTCATCATGAGGAAGAAATGTGACAAGGTCTTTTGAATCTGGCTGATTTAGTCACCCTCGGCCACCAAGTTCCATATGTGACAGTTGCTAACAGAAATCATTTTCAGTTTAGGGTTACATTTGTTTTTCATTTGTTTGTTTTTGTCACTGCCGATAAACACTTTTGTCTCAGATAATTCAGAAGCCAATTTCAGCCTAGCCAGGCCAAAGTGTCACTAATTTTGAACTACTCAAATAGGAATCAGTGTATCCAATTCTTTGGAATGGAGTAAGGACCCCAGCTCTAATGCAGAAGTTCCACACAGGTTCAGTTTCAAGGATGTTCCCAGCCAGGAACCCTTCAATGTTATGCAGTGTTTTGTGGACAGAGCACTGAAGTGGGAGCCCGGGCAACTGGATTCTGATCCTAACTCTTGTCTTTCATCTGTTGTGTGTTCTAAGCAAATCACTCTTGCTCGCTGGGCCATGGTTTCCTCCTCTGCAACTGAAGAACAGGGAAAAAATGATCCTTAAAGTCCTTTGAAGTTTTCATATTTTGTAACTTTTGTGCCCAAGAAGATCTCAGAAATGAGATGGGGTCCCAGAATTTACTGAATTTTCTTACACATCACATGGGCATAATAATAGTAAATGAGCTGACACATGCCAAGCCCATACAATAGTGACTAGTGCAGATAAGCCCTCAGTAAATGGTAGCTAATAATACCAGCATATACTGTAAGACAGTGGTTCTCAACCTTCCTAATGCCGCGAACCTTTAATACAGACCAAAGGGGTTGCAACCCACAGGTTGAGAACCACTGCTGTAAGAGAGCTCTCCCACCTTCTCAACAAGTCCATAACCAAACATTCTACTTTATAAACAAGGAAAGAGAATTCAAAGACATTAAAGACATTAAGAATTTTCCCAAAGATCACTTAGCAAGCAAATGGGGGTGACCCAGTGGCCATGATGAAAGCAAAAAGCTCCCCCAAGAGGAATCACTCCAACTTGTATCTGGTAAAAAGATCCCGATCTCAGATTCATTGCCCCAATTGTAGGGTGAGTCCTTTCACCTCTTTGGGGGATTATTTGTTCAGAGGACCCTCCTTGATAAAACACCCTGTAAAAAACATCCTTCCACTAATTAGAAAAGGGAGGAAAGATACGTAAAGAATAAGCAGGAACTTTGAAGGCAACCAAATAAAGCCCTGTGGCTTCTGAGTCTGTCCTAACTGCCCCTCCTCCTTGCCCCTAAGAAAGTAGCTTTCTGCTGTCCAGGGAGGAAGATGAAAAGCTGGTGATGCCAGCAGAGGAAGCTTTCCTCCACTGATGCTTGGGCAAAGGAGGAACCAATGAGCTCACTTTAGATGGGAGGGCAGTGAGGGGGGAGAGAAAGAGACACTCAAATTTCCGGAGGCTATTTCAGTTTTCTTTTCCGTTTTGTGCAATTTCACTCATAATATCAGCCAGGGCTTGACTGCTATTTTGGAAACTCCCCTGGGGGCGGGGTTATCCCTCTACTGGCCCCTACCCTCTATAAAGGGCCAGCTTACCCTTCAGAGGATTCCTGCAGAGGATTTTGATACAGCCCGTGGATCTCCCACAGCCTCCATCCACAGGTACCATGAAGGTCTCCATGGCTGCCCTCGCCATCATCCTCACCGCTGCTGCCCTCTGTGCTCCTGCATTGGCCTCTCCATGTAAGTCCAGGTCCTGACCCCCACAGCCCATGGAGTTAGAGCCTCTGCCTAGAATGCCTACCCCATCCCAATGACTGTTTGGACCTTGCCTTCTTTCCAACTGTGGCATGTATTCTGCCTGAACCCCATTGTTTACATCCTTACGCACTGTTTTACCCAGATGTCCTATTGCCCCTGGTCGATTTCTAAGCTGTTTCATGGCAAGGAACCCCTGAGCAAATTTTTTTTTTTTTTTTTTTTTGAGACAGAGCCAGCACCTTGGATAGAGTGCTGTGGTATCACAGCTCACAGCAATCTCTAATTCCTGGGCTCAAGCGAGTCTCCTGCCTCCACCTCCCAAGTCGCTGGGACTACAGGCGCCTGCCACAACGCCCGGCCATTTTTTGGTTGCAGCTGTCTTTGTTGTTTGGCGGGCCCAGGCTGGATTCGAACCCTCCAGCTCAGGTGTACGTGGCTGGCGCCTTAGCCCGTTGAGCCATAGGCGCCGAGCCCCCTGAGCAACTTTTCTGTGTCTTCAAGATCTACACCCTCCAGCCCCACAAGTGCTGAGTGTGGAATGATGCTGGGGATATTAATAGTCATGGGTAGCTCAAACTGATCTTGAAACAGGACTGACTCATGCCTGTCATCAGCAGGGCTTCTAAGAAACTTCTAAACACTTAACTAAAACCCTCCTGAGACAGTCACATTCTTTCTCATTTCATAAATGAAAAAAAATGAGGCTTGTCAGAGGATAATAAAAGCAAATTAAATGCCTACTATGGATCAGGCATTGTACTGATTGTTTTATATACATAATATATATATCATCTTATTTGATACTCACACCTATTCTTTGAGTAGCTGCCCTTAACTTACGGATGGGAAAACAGAAGCCCAGAGAGGTTAAGTAACATGCCCAAGGGAATACAGCTAGGAAATGGGGAAACTGGTAGTCAAACCCAGTTTTATCTGGCTGGGGAAATAAATACTACTGTTCTGCTGGGAAGTGAGTGGCAGCTCATGCTTCCCAATGTCATCTTGAATTAATTGACCAACAAGAAGTTCTCTGTTCAGAGCGCTTCTCACTAGAGCTCAAACAGGAATTCCCATTTAGGATCCTGGCTGAGCCATGAAGCCTTCCTCCAATCCACACTAGGTCTCAAAGACACCAAGTTCTGAATCCACTGAGGATCCCAGAAGGGCAAGAAGGAGGGTAGGCAACGCAGGACAGGCCAAGAGGAGGCCAGCATGTCCTGAAACCGTGGACAAGGAGTTATGATGTAGAGGAAAGAGGCAAGCTTGGCTCAAGAATTAGAGGGTTTAGGAGACCTTCTCAATCCTCTGATGGAGTCCCCAGTCCACCACTGTGTATATATGGCCAACTGACTTTGCCTCTCTGAGCCTCAGTTTCTGTTAAGGAAGATAACAAACAGTCCTTTAAGATAAATCATATGAGGTGCCCAGCACAATGTTCAATGTATACTAACAATGAATACATATAAAAGGGTCTCCTTTCTTCTTTTATTTCAGATTAATATGAGGGTACAAATATTTAGGTTACATTGTTTTCATTTCTAAGGTAAATTTCAAGTTGTAGTTGAGCCCCCTGGGTGTGCTGGACACCCTCACATTGTGCACATTAGGTGAGAACTTGCTGATTCCCCTTCCTCCTTCCCCTCCCCCACTTGTATTTTTCCTTTGTGTGGGCATGTAGCTGTTTATATATTGATTTCATATTTAGTATTGAGTACATTGGATACTTGTTTTTTCCATTCTTGTGATACTTCACTAAGAAGAATGTATTTCAGCTCTATCCAGGTAAATACAAAAGATGTGAAGTCTTTTATAGCTGAATAGCAATCCATAGTATACATACACCACAGTTTGTTGATCCATTCATGGGTTGATGCTTCCACATCTTGGCGGTTGTGAATTGAGCTGCAATAAACATTCCAGTGCATATGTCCTTATGAAGGGTCTCCTTTCTTCTTCCCTTCTCCCAGATGCCTCGGATACCACACCCTGTTGCTTTGCCTACATCTCCCGCCCACTGCCCCGCAACCATGTCAAGGAATATTTCTACACCAGTGGCAAGTGCTCCAACCCAGCAGTCGTGTGAGTCCAAGCCCCATAGATCCCTCCAAGGGGGTGAGGAAGGGATGCCTTTTTTTCGGGGGCAGTCTTCTTAGGAGCCCTCTGACAGTGTACCTTACCCCCTCCCACCTGGCGGCTCAACTAGCCATGGCTCCTCCATCTCTAGCCTTGGAGTTCCCAGCTATAGTGTAAATGAACTACACAAGGTATTCTTGGAGAATCCTGCCCACTCCAATGGACTAGGTTCCTAGGACTCTGATCTTTACTATTGTAACTTTTGCTTGAATGTAGTCTGGAGTGCCCCTTCGTGGAGAACAACTCAGTCATCTCTTTCCTGTTAAGAACCTTAAAATGCCCCATACTCCACACTCAGTCAAATCCACCTAAACCTCAGAGGAACTAGTGAGGACAGGTCAGAGGTCAGGGGCCTAATTGCAGTCAAGTAGAAAAACAAAAAAACTATCCAGGCCAGGCCAATCAATGGCTAACACCTATAATCCTAGCACTTTAGTAGGTTGAGGCAGGAGCCCTGCTTGAGGCCAGGAGTTTAAGACCAGCCTGAAGAAGAGTGAGATCCTGTCTCTATACCAAATAGAAAAATTAGTCAGGCTTGGTGGCATATCCCTGTAGCCCTTGTTACTCGGGAGGCTGAGGCAGGAGAATCACTTGACCTAGGAGTTGGAGGCTGCAGTGAGCTATGATGATGCTAGTACAGTAAAGAGGCTGTTGCCATTGTCCATGTGAGTGGTATTGGAGACTCAACAGTGCCTGGAGAAAAAGAGACAGAGAAGTGAGAAATCATATTTTTTTTCTTTCTTTCCTTTTTTTTTTTTTTTTTTTGAGAAAGAGTCTTGCTCTGCTGCCCAGGCTAGAATGCAATGGCATTATCATAGCTCACTATAACCTCAAACTCCTGGGCTTGAGCAATCCTCCTCCCTCAGTCTCCCAGAGTGCTAGGATTACAGGTGTGATACACCTTGCCTGGCCCAGGAGTGAGAAACCTTTGAAGATGGGATTATCAAACCCTAATATGTGATTTGAGATCAGGAGCAAGGAAGAGAGAGGGGTTGAGGATGACGCTGAGGTTTCAACCCAGAAGGCTGAAGAAATGTTGAACCATTTTAAGTCTCAAGGAAGAGCTATTTTAAAAAGAAAGAGCCAAGGGAGGTGCCTGTGGCTCAACGGGTTAAGGCGCCAGCCACGTACACCTAAGCGGGCGGGTTCGAATCCAGCCCAGGCCCGCCAAACAACAATGACGGCTGCAATCAAAAAATGGCCGGGCGTTGTGGCGGGCGCCTGTAGTCCCAGCTACTTGGGAGGCAGAGGCAAGAGACTCGCTTGAACCTGGGAATTAGAGGTTGCTGTGAGCTGTGATGCCACGGCACTCTATCCAGGGTGATAGCTTGAGGCTCTGTCTCAAAAAAAAAAACAAAAAAAAGGAAAGAGCCAAGATGCCAGCAAGACAGCTCTGTGGAAATTTCCACCAGGGAGTGTGAAATGAACGGTTGGTAGCTGAGGAAAGGGACCAGAGATGTGACATTCTTTTGTAGGAGGAAGGAGTCTTCCATTGAAAAAGTGGCAATGCAACATGTTTTTGGTGACCACTGGCTCCAGAGCCAGCCTGCCTTTGTTGCCACCTCAGCTATGCCATTAGGTGAGCTTTGGCCCCTTAACTTCTCTGTGCCTCAATTACCTCGTCTACAAAATGGGGTAATAGAAGTCCTTTCCTGGGCTGGGCGCTAGGATCACTCCTGTCATCCTAGCATTCTGGGAGGCCAAGACAGGTGGATTGCTTGAGCCTTGAGATTTGAGACCAGCGAGACCCCATCTCTACTAAAAACAGAAAAACTAGCCAGGCATTGTTGGTGCCTATAGTCCCAGCTACTCTGGAGGCTGAGACAAAAGGATTGCTTGAGCCCAACAGTGTGAACTTGATGTGGGCTATGATGCCAGAGTCCTCTAGCCAGGGTGACAGAATGAGACTCTGTCTCCAAAACAAAAACAAAAACAATATTTTCATTTGAGCATCAGAACAGTTGTGCAAAGTGGGAATTAAATTCAGAGGCCTAAGTGGTTTTTTACATGGTGATCAAACCAAGTGGTGAATTCAAGACTCTATGTTCAAGTCCTTCTTTCACTCTCCCACACATTCATAGTCATATTCATTTGTTGAGTGCCTGTTCTGTGCCAGGCACTGTGTTGTCTAAAGTCGAATCATATCTTCTTGGCCAAGAGCTGTAGTTCACACCTGTAATCCTAGCACTCTGGGAAGCCAAGGCAGGTAGATTACTTAACCTCAGAAGTTCAAGATCAGCCTGAGCAAGACAGAGAGCACATCTCTCCTGAAAATAGAAAAACTAGCCGAGCACTGCGGTGGGTGCCTATAGTCCCAGCTACTTGGGAAGCTGAAGCAAGAGAATCATTTGAGACCAAGAGTTTAAAGTTGCTGTGAGCTATGACTCCACAGCACTCTACTGAAGGCGACTGATACTCTGTCTCAAAAAAAAAAAAAAAAAAAAACTCGTATGTTCTAAGTACTTCTTGTCTACCACTTAGTCACGACTCTGTTCCGGGGTACACTTTCTTCTCTCTGCATCTTAAGCATGTAGTACAGGGCCTAGAACAGAGGAAGTGCTGTGAAAAGGCTCGTGGTTGTCTAACTCCTCCCTGTGCTCTGAGGCTTCGTATGCCCTTAGCTTTCAAGGCTGCATGCGTTCGTCTGAGTGTTAAAATGCATACAAATTTGTTTCAGGTTTGCAGCCCTTTGATCCAACAGTACAAGAAATGTCCTCCTTAAAAGCCACAAATAAAATTTTATGGAGTTCCAAAAATGCCCTACCCGGGTACCATTATTATTTTCCTTTATGTTTAATCTGCTTCATCCTCCAAACTGACTGTCCCAGCACTGACAAGGTCTCACTCTCCCCTTCTTCTCTCCCACAGCTTTATCACCCGAAAGAACCGCCAGGTCTGTGCCAACCCAGAGAAGAAATGGGTTCGGGAGTACATCAACTCTTTGGAGATGAGCTAGGATGGAGGGCACCTTGAATCTGAACTTGCACAAACTCTCCTGTTGCTGCTTGCTCTTTTCCTAACCAGCTTGGGAGGCTCCCTCCCAATCCCCCACCTCCAACTCCTCCTTGGTGAACACAGATACACAGCAGCAGTTCCCCACCTAAAGCCGAGAAAAGCTACAAGGCACTGCTCAGTCAAAACAAAGTCTCTAGGCTCCAAGCTTCAGGCTCCTTGGCGTGGCCATGGCTCTGTGACCAGGAAGGAAATCAGTGTGTCTCTAGAAGCAAGGAATGAAGGAAGACTGGGCTCCTGAGCTCCCATCTCAGCTCCTCCCAAGGGCTGTCTGGCAAGCGTGAAAATTCAGCTTTCCATTAAAATTCTCAACGCAGTTACAAAGCTGGCTCCTGGTTTGACTTCCTCGTCGAGAACCCTCCATCCTCATGAGCATTAAACATTCAGGATTCAAAGCTTACACACATCTGGTGTCCAGCCTACATATGGGGGTCATAGCTCTGCCCAGTCAGCAGAGCTGAGAGCAAAAGTTCTCTGAGAAGGAGGCATGGGCAGGCAAAACAGTTTAAGTAACTAGTGACTTGTCCACTCTAGGGAGGGTGAAGGGGATGACAACCATCACTACACCCCCTCAAGACCCCAAGAGTTTATTTCCCTCCCTGCCATAGGGCCTCCCTGTTTCCTCAGACTCTGGCTGGTCTTTCCACCTGAGCTCACCTTATCTCCAGTGGGATAACACCACCATTGCCCCATAATAGGAATTGATGGCAATGACAAATGCCTCAGGTCTTTCAAATAAGGAGAATGGGGTACTTTGCGATTTTTCACAACTGTACCAGGACTTGTAAGGTGGGAGTACTCCAACTTTCCCATCTATGTGTCTCTTCATGTGACTATACATTGATAATATACTGAAAGTACCAAGGAAATGTGTACACATTTTAAGAAAAAAAAAAAAAAATGGGTGGTGCCTGTGGCTCGAGTAGGGCACCGGCCCCATATACGGAAGGTGGCGGGTTCAAACCCGGCCTCGGCCGAATTGCAAAACAGAAAAATAGCCAGGCATCGTGGCACGCGCCTGTGGTCCCAGCTACTTGGGAGGCTGAGGCAAGAGAATCGCCTAAGCACAGGAGTTGGAGGTTGCTGTGAGCTATGATGCCACAGCACTCTACCGAGGGTGATAAAGTGAGACTCTGTCTCTACAAAAAAAAAAAAAGAAAGAAAGAAAAAAACTATTAAAATTGTAAACACTCTAGTCCTTCTGACTTCTGCAATTACAAGAGGTGCTTAAATATGACTTGTAGTCATCTTTCATTATCAGTGTATATTACAGTTTTAATATCTTTTTTTTCCTTTCTTAAAATATGTGTACATTGGCTTGGCGCCTGTGGCTCAACTGGCTAAGGCGCCAGCCACGTACACCAGAGCTGGCGGGTTCGAATCCAGCCCAGGCCCGCCAAACAACAATGATGGCTGCAACCAAAAAAAAAAAAAAATGTGTACATTTTTTTTGGCACCCTCTGTTTATAGTCATCACTGTAGTTAACATTAGCTGAGCACTCACTATGTGCCAGGCACTGGCTCAGTCCCTTACAGCCATCAATCATCATAGCCTCAAAAATCCTTTTCAGGGTAGTGCCTGTGGCTCAAAGGAGTAGGGCAACAACCCATATGCCAGAGGTGGTGGGTTCAAACCCAGCCCTGGCCAAAAACTACAAAAAGAAAAAAAAGAAAAACCCTATTCAGTACGTACTAAATTAGTCCTGTTTCTAATCAGAAAACCCTCAGCAAGACAGGGAAATGATTTGCCCAAAGCCCTGCAGCTCAAACAAAAATAAAGTGGGGAGGCTCAGTGCCTGTGGCTCAACGGGCTAAGGCGCCAGCCATGTACACCTGAGCTGGCGGGTTCGAATCCAGCCTGAGCCCGCCAAACAACAATGACGGCTGCAACAACAACAACAAAAAAAATGGCCGGGCTTTGTGGCGGGCGCTTGTAGTCCCAGCTACTTGGGAGGCGGAGGCAGGAGACTCGCTTGAGCCCAGGAGTTGCTGTGAGCTGTGATGCCACAGTACTCTATCCAGGGTGACAACTTGAGGCTCTGTCTCAAAAAAAAAAACAAAAAACAAAAAACAAAAATAAAGGAGGGGAGGAAGGTTTACAATTAAGATTTAAAGCTACCATGGCTAAATGCCAAAGCCCATGCTTTACCTTTTTCTACCTTTAATTTGCAAAATTTCAAACCTATAGAAATCTGCAAGCATACCCATATACCCTTCATTCAGATTCAAATATTAATATTTTGCCACATTTGCTTTGTGTGTGTGCATGTGTGTGTAGGAGTGTGTGTGTGGTTAGTATATACATTTTTTGCTGAACCCTTTAAGAGTAAGTTGCAGATGTGATAACATTTCGCCCCTAGAAGTTTCAGTATGTGTCTCCTAATAGCAAGGACATGCTACATAACCACAAAATGTGTAGCATATTCAGCAAACTTAACAGTGACACAATATATAGTCCATAACTAAATCCCCCAGTTGTCCCAATAATGTTATTTATAGCTATCTTTTAAAATCAAGGATCCAATTAAGTACACACGTTGAATTTAGCTGTCATGTCTTTCTAGTGTCTTCTACCACACTTTTTTATCTTTAACGACAATGGTATTTTTTTAGAAGTGCAGATCAGATTTTTGTAGACTGTTTCTTAATTTGGATTTGCCCATTTCTCCATAATTTGATTCATTTCTGATAGGACCACATGGGTAATGTCTTTCTCAGCGCATCACATCAGAGCACACGATGTCAGTTTACTGGGGACATTAAATCTAATGACTTAGTGACCCATGCTTTCTTGCTACAGTGAGCTGCCTGTTTTGTACCAGGTACTGGGCGAGAGGGAGAGAAATTAGCCACAAACCACAATCTTTACCTTTAGGCAGTCCAGTGAGGAAGACAGACCTATGAACAGATTAAACATATGATAAACACAGGGAAGAAACTATACAAAAGGCAGTGATCACATTGTGGGGTGGGAGGGAGCCCTGGGGAGAAAAGAGACGTCAGAGACGCAGTAACATTTGGGTGGACTTCGAAAGATTTGAGGAACAGTTAACAGCTAGGAACGGAAGGGAAAGGGCCAAGCATGGTGCCTCACACCTATAATCCCAGCACTTTGGGAGGCTAAGGCAGTATGATCACTAGAGCCCAGGAGTTCAAGGCTGCAGTGAGCTGTGATCGCACCACTATACTCCAGCCTGGCAATAGAGTAAGACCCTGTTTTGGAAAAAAAAAAACTGGGCTCAGTGCCTGTGGCTCAACGGGCTAAGGCACCAGCCACATACACCTGAGCTGGCGGGTTCAAATCCAGCCCAGGCCCGCCAAACAACAATGACGGCTGCAACCAAAAAATGGCCGGGCGTTGTGGCAGGCGCCTGTAGTCCCAGCTACTTGGGAGGCGGAGGCAAGAGACTCGCTTGAGCCCAGGAATTGGAGGTTGCTGTGAGCTGTGATGC
>CAUYRH010182670.1:0-32400 GCA_963574655.1 Perodicticus potto
GCCTGGCCATTTTTTTTGGTTGCAGCCGTCATTGTTGTTTGGTGGGCTGGGGCTGGATTTGAACCTGCCAGCTCAGGTGTACGTGGCTGGCGCCTTAGCCCGTTGAGCCACAGGTGCCGAGCCATGAACTTCAAATTCTTAAAAGATTTTTCCTAAAATGTTAGAGCTTCCTAAATCAAAAATACTGTGATTAAAAGGCTAGTATTGGCATTAGGGGTAAAGAGAAACTAAAATACAGGCAAGAATTCTCCTCTGAGTTATTTTTAAAAGACTAAATTAAGATCACTGTAGTCTTTTGATGTGTAATATGTGTCTTAGGATTCTGTCAGAATTGGTAATAAATGTACACAAATGTTAAATAATAATACAACTATATACCAGGACTTTTTATTGTAACCTTGTTTATAATGGCAAAAGTTTAGAAACAACCTAAATGCCTCTCATTCATCATAGGACCAGTTTAACAAATTATTATTATGTTTACATGCAAAAGAATACAACACAGCTCTTAGAAGAATGAGGTGATTCTGTCTGCAAGGTTATGGAATGAGCTCCAAAATGTGTTAAGTAAAAAGGGAAAGCTGCCCAGATGAATATAGTTTGCTGCCATTGTATAGGTGGAACAAAACAATATATAAATATTTGTTTTTGTAGGACACCAAAAACTTGTGACTGGTTGCCTTGTAGCAAGGGTATGAGAAAGACTTCAAATTTTACCGTGCACACTTCTAAGCCTTAAGTCTGTATCATATGTAGACATTGGCTGTGAAAAATAAATTGGAAAATATACTCATTTGTTCCCTTGTTGTCACTTGGAGGTGTTGCTTAAGGCTACTGCTTCTGTCTTGTTGTATCTTGCCACCCACCCATCATCTTGTAGACTGTAGCTCATTACGGTGAAACTTTTTCTTTTAAGTGTTATACATGGCATATATTAGTCTTCAAGCAAAGAGTTCTTTGCTTTAAACAGCAAAACATTGTAAATCATTTGCTTTTTGAAGATTTTTTTAGCAGAACCTATTTTTCTACCATATTTGTGAACTAGAGATTGGTGATGAATTGGTAAAAAGCGAATAAGACTCAGTTTGTCAAAAATAACCTTGCATCAAGTTAACCAGTCATTCTGAGGAGATACAGTTTTGTTTCGTAATTTTTTTAATGTCACATAAAGATGTTGTTAGTTTTTATTTGTTGCAAATGTATTTCTAGTTTTATGGTTACTTTTTAAGAGCTTGTTAATGTTGTGTAGAAGTGGAAACATGCATGTAATCAGTTGACTTGTGTTTTCTTCCGTGCTTTTTAAACTTAGAAATTACCACTGGAGGCTGGGCGTGGTGGCTCACACCTATAATGCTAGCATTCTGGAAGACAGAGGTAGGAAGATTGCTTACGCTCACTAGTTCTAGACCAGCCTGAGCAAGAGCAAGATCAAGACCCTGTGTCTACTAAAAATAGAAAAACTAGCTGGGCATAGTGGCGGGAGCCTGTAGTCCGAGCTACTAGGGAGGCTGAGAAAGGAGAATGACTTGAGCACAGGAGTTTGATGTTGCTGTGAGTTCTGACACCATAGCACTCTACCAAGGGCGACAGAGTGAGACTCTGATTTAAAAAAAAAAAGATTGCTGGGTGCAATGGCTTTGGTTACAGTGAGTCCTATAATCCCAGCACTTTGAGAGGCTGAAGTGGGAGGATTGTTTAGGGTGAAAAGTAATTAGAGAAATTATGTGGTCACTTAATTAATATTCAGTCTCCTTTGTACCTAATTTGTATAATTTCACTTTGTACATTGTGCTGTTTATTTACTGCATGGACACAAGCTTCACAGAGTGAAAGTTTCTTCATGAGTTTATAGTATGATTCTTGGCATTAGAGATTTCCTCAACTCAGCAAGTTATTACTTTATCCAGAGATGATAAAGGTTCTAATCAAACTCATAAGGTTGATTTATAAATTAGACTCCCTGAGTTCAAGTTATTGAATCTATATAAGAATACAAATTTCATTGCAGTTTTTGGCTGGGGCTGCGTTTGAACCTGTCACCTCCAGTATATGGGGCCGGCGTCCCACTCCTCTGAGCCACAGGTGCCGCCCCAAGAATACAAATTTCAGATCACAAAGTTGTTTGACACAATCTAAGGACGGTGGGAATTATATGAGTATTTATATGCAATTAGGGAAGATAAGATATCATGGATAATTAATTGTCTTGCCGTATATCCTATATAGGGCCACAAAGAGACTAATAAACTAATGACTGCCTGTGTTGTTCTTTACTTTTCTTTGTCTTTTAAAAAGAATTTGACTTTCTCTCTTCCAGAAATCTGAATTTTCCAGTTCCCAGATACTTTACTTCAGAAAAATCACTCTAGTGTACCGTAGTGTGGAAAAGAGACAATAAAATTATTATAAAAACTTTAACAAATCTGTGTTGATGGCAAATATTTGGGCTTCCTTGAGTACATTCACATTTTAGTGGGAAATTATTAGTTCACTTTCTAAGGAGATGTGTTATTTGTCATCTTTTTGCCAAGCTCTGTTTTCTCCTATCTTGTATTTCAGGGAGGAAATAATGCCGGCCATACAGTTGTTGTAGATTCTGTGGAATATGATTTTCATCTTTTACCCAGTGGAATAATTAATCCAAATGTCACTGCATTTATTGGTAAGTATATAAACTGAACTGCTTGTTGATTTTTTTTTCCCCCTAATTGATCATGGTATTCATTTTTATGATCAAAACCAATTTCTTCCCTTACTAACCAAATGGTTCATTTATCCTTATTAATTTTGACCAAGATACCTTCTGGAATATACCTAACTTTGGCTATTTGTAAATCTTAGATCTTTTTTCAGTAATATCTTTTGGAATGGTTACTTTGCATTTGCCATTGATCACTGGCAATCTTAATTCTATAAAGAAGTAATAGATCATCAAATCAATTTTCCACTATGACTTACAATAAGAAATATAAGAGGTTCGTGGATTGATTCTGAACTCTTATACTATGTGATATCATCTGATATTTTGTATTCTTCTTTTTAATTTTTCAAAATACTAATTGCAACTCACTAAATTGATTTTTATGACTACAAATAGGGTGTGATTTTACATTGTGAAAGGGATTGATCTAGAAGCCAGGCATAGGGCAGCACCTGTGGCTCAGTTGGTAGGGCGCCAACCCCATATATTGAGGGTGGTGGGTTCAAACCCAGCCCCAGCCAAACTGCAACAACAACAACAAAAAGACAGGTGTTGTGGCAGGCGCCTGTAGTCCCAGTTACTTAGGAGGCTGAGGCAAGAGAATTGCCCAAGCCCAGGAGTTGGAGGTTGCTGTGAGCTGTCATGCCATGGCACTCTACTGAAGGCGATAAAGTGAGACTCTGACTCAAAAAAAAAAAAAAAAAATAGAAGCCAGGCATAGTGGTGCATACTTGTAGTCCTAGCTACTGGCAAAGCTGAGGTGGGAGGATAGCTTGAGGCCAGGAGTTCTAGACTGCTGTGTGCTATGATCATACGTGTGGATAGCCACTGTGGTCCAGCTTAAGCAACATAGGGAGATAAGAATCTCTTAAAAACAAAACAAAACAAAAACCCACTGATCTAGGTTCCATTTGTTCAAAAGTACGTAACTTTTGAAGAATTTCTATCACAATAACATGTTTTGTTTTGTTTCAAAGAAATTTTAAATTATGTTGAGTACAATTTTAGTGTTTTATATTCTCTGTATTCTATTATATATTTATACTACTGTTTAAAACTCAGAATCACTTCTGTGATAACTCCCTGATGAGTCAAAATGTCTTATAAATTATATATCTGTACACTATAATTATAAATGTTTAAGGCTGGAATATGTCTGTTTTTCTTTAGGAAATGGCGTGGTAATTCATCTACCCGGATTATTTGAAGAAGCAGAGAAAAATGTTCAAAAAGGAAAAGGTATAAAAGAATGAGTCTGCTTAGGAACCAATTATTTCTTGTAAAGTTTTGTAGATTCTCATGCCAAAAAAACTTAACATTTTTGACTTATACTTTAAAACTTCAGGTTACTATAGGATACAATTTTAATGTCAGTTATTAAATTTTCATTATTATTATTATAAACAAGACAAACATAATTTATTTATAAGTCCTTATTTTTTTTAAACACATAGTTCATTGGCAAAGATGGCATAGTTCATCTTAAAGTAGCTAGATTTACTATATATTGGTGGTACAACACTAGGAAATTCGTGAGTTGACTCTGTCAGTCTTATTTCCTGGGGGATCTGGAGCACTTCCTTGGTTGCTAGAAGCCAGGGTAAAAAGGGGTTAAGCCCCTCCTTCTAAATGAGGGAAACACGCTTTTATGCATATGACTCATCTCATCTCCTTAGAAGGAATAACTGGCTGGGCACTGTGGCTCACGCCTGTAATCTGAACACTCTGGGAGGCCAAAGTAGGCAGCTTGAGAAGAGCAAGACCCCTGTCTCTATTAAAAATAGAAAAAATTAGCCAGGCATTGTGGTGGGTGTCTGTAGTCCCAGCCACTCAGGAGGCTGAGGCAGGATTGCTGAGCCCAGGAGTTTGAGGTTTCTATAAGCCTCATCGCAACTGTGATACATCTTTTCGTCATTGGCCCAGATTCCCCCATGCGAGTGTACCCACAGTGGCTAATAAAATGGCACGTGTGCAGACCGGATGTGCGAATAGAATTAATAAAATTAACATACAGTAAGCTTTTAATCAAAACACAGCCCCGGAGGTGGAGACTGGAAGCCTGCCGTTGTCTGTTACTGCTGTTCAACAGCTGATGCAGGTATTTTGGTGATGCTACTGTGCTGCTTAGCAACTCTGAACACATTATATTTCAGTGTATTAATGGCATATCATATTTTTTACTGTTGAGTACATATGTGTGAATAAGTACATAAAATTGACTGCATGTTAGTGGCATGTATATTCAAAGGTATGGATGTTGGTGATGCCAAACAACCACAGATAAATGTCCTCATGAGTTGCTTAGATGGTGAGATCTTTGCTTTCTGAAGTTTCCAAGTACACAAACTTGGTTTCATGCACAAAATTACTCAAAGTATTGTATAAAATTAATTTCTGGCTATATCTGTAAGGTGTATATAAAACATAAATTAATTTCATGTTTGGACTTTGGTCTCATCCCCAAGAAATTTCATTATGTCCATGCAGATACTCTAGTATCCGAAATCTGAAATGTTTTTGGTCCCACGCATTTCAGATAAGGTATCCTCAACCTGGACTACACAATTGAGGAAGATCATGTATATAGTTTTCCCCTTAGATTCGCTCAAATTTAAAATATTTAATTCTGTTGCTATTCTTAAAGTTTATTATTCAAGTAAAAGTTGCAGTCTGTCCTCCAGTGTTCCTAATAGCTCAGTCTAACTTTACAGAAGCTGTTGCTCCCATCTCCGTTGTCCTCCTTCCATTTTTATTTAGGTTCTAGTCTCTGCTTCTCAGATTGGTCAACTTGAGTTTCCCCTGCTGCTCTCTGCTGTGTTCTCTGCTTTAATAATTTTGCCCCACTCCCTTTTTCCTTCTGGCCTACTTGACCCTGCTAATCTATTTTACCGAATTTCTCTGTATAATTTTCTTTATGATAGGCCCTAAACTAACTTTAGAATACATACTCCCATGTCATAACAACTGTAGAGGGGGAAGGTTAACATTACAGGTTTACCTTTTAGTACATTACTGAGAAGGTTTTCCTTCTTAATCCATAAAGAATAGATTTTTAAAACAAATCTTTGGATATTATTAAAGGTAACAACTGATTTTTGATATACCAAGATTGGTTTTGAAAATGTTTGGAACTTGATGGTTTTATCCTTATAATTCATAGCCTGCTTTAAAGTACTATCTTTCAAGAAAAATGTCTGTTTACATTCATTTCTCGAAATGATCATTTTTTTGAACATGTATTGGGCGACAGGCTTTATACTATGAAAATTCCCAGCCTCTGCTCTCAGGCATTCACAGTTGAATGGAGAAGTAGGTGTATCTCATTCCAATTCTGTGGAATAATTGCAGCAATTGACAGTACTTTGGAGGAATTAGTGAGAATGTCATTATTTCTTTAAGTGTGTTTTTATAATTATCTTTTGAGAAAGGGCACCATTCCTGAAATTAATTCCCTCCCTCAAATAGATCCCTGCTAGATACCTAACTCCCCTATCCCTCAACAGCAAAAGAATGTGGTTTTCCTACCGTTTGCTTTATGGGTTCCTAGAAGTATTTTATGTGTATGTCACTGGTTTGAGTTTGGAGTTTTTTAGGCAAGACATTTGGAAAGATAGAGTATGACTGATAGGGTATAGAGAATGAATGACAAGTGAGAAAGTTCCTGTTAGACATGGTTTTCCTGTGCAGAAGAAAAGATACAAAAGTGATGCTTCATTAAAAACAATTTCAGACATTGTATTTCTAAAGAAATTAAGGTTTTAAAACTATTATATAAAATATTCAGTTAAATATATCTCCCCCCCTCCCCTCTCTCTAGGACTAGAAGGCTGGGAAAAGAGACTTATTATATCTGACAGAGCTCATATTGGTAAGGAGAACATGTTGCATTTATAACTTTTTTATCAGAAATTTATCATATGACAGCATTTAGTAACCAATGATGTCTTTTATTTTTATTTAACCAAAGTAGGATGGATTATAATAGTTGGGTTTCAAATACAAAACAATCTTAATTTTTTTCTTTCTTCTGTTTTAGCAAGGACTAAGTCTGAGGAAAGAATTAGCATATTTATAAGTAGTATGTCATGAGAAATCTCTAATTCTATTAAAAATAAGCCATATCAAAATGCAAAGAACAGGCGGGCGCCTGTGGTCCCAGCTACTTGGGAGGCGGAGGCAAGAGACTCGCTTAAGCCCAGGAATTGGAGGTTGCTGTGAGCTGTGATGCCACAGCACTCTATCCAGGGTGACAGCTTGAGGCTCTGTCTCAAAAAAAAAATGCAAAGAACACTTATTTACATAAAAGTAAATCTACCAGTTGGCAAATATTTATAGAGTGACTCTGTGCCTAAATTATAATAATTACTGATTTTTAGTTTGTATTTATTTCAATCATTTTTCTTAAAGTGCAATTGTGTTACATATATTACGTGGTTGTGAGGTCTGGACTTTTAGTATACTCATCACCCAAATAGTGTCCATTGTATCCGATGGCGAGTTTTCATCCTTCATCCCCCTTTTACCCTCCAAAGCACCTTTGGAGTCTTCAATGCCTAGTAATAATTAATGCTTTTTAAATGTTTCAGACTTTATTCAGACTACCCTTTGTCCATTAGTTAGAGCAAACTGAACTCTAGAATTAATTTTAACCACTACCAATTTATTTGGATTTTTCTTCCCTGTTTTCCTATTTCTGGACCTATAGAATGACATGATTAAAAGATAGTTTACTTCGAATAAGTTATTTTATTGGGTTACTAAGATTATGCACAGGAGTAACCAGGAAATAGAAAGAATAACCAGAATAACCGGGAAAGAGAAATAGGTATAAACATGTAGTATAACTGTGTACTGTATCAAGCTCTTAAATTGTATCGAAATATATATACAAATTATATATATATATGTAATATATATATATATGTCCTGAGGCAATAGCTGCTCTAGTTTTAGCAGTTGACCTCAACTTAAAAGGCACCTACTTGAGGTTCTTACCATATTTCTCAGCCAAGCACAAAAATTAAATAACAGCGCCTCCAGATAAGAGCCGTAGACTTAAATCCTGTGTATAATCTTAGTAACCAAATAAAATAAAATAACTTATTTGAAGTAAACCATACTGGATGTAACATAAAATTTTTATGTGAAAAATGCCCTTTTCTTCCTTATGTTGTGTGCCACAGGCTTCTTTTTAATCTGTACCATCTGGAAAAAAGAACAATTTTTTATTTTCACTGCAAAACATTTTTCTATCTCTCTATATAATCTTATATGTTATCTGAGTAGACCAGTTATCCTTGAACACAAGGTTGGTGGCTGTTAGTGTGACTGAATATTTCTATATTTTCCATAAAGTAGGCTTGTGAGTAGTTTATACTTAACCTGACTCTATAAACTATGAAAATATTATCAGTAATATTTTTATTTAAACAGAACCTTTTATATTTCCAGAATAACTAATAGCATAGATGCATACCAAGACGAAAACTAAAGAAGCGAAGAAGGTTTGCAGTCATAAATAATAACATGCCATTTGGATAAGGACAAAGGGGTTTTGTTTTGCTCTTCAGAGGAAGGAGGTTGTCATTTGTTGGCCTAGTTTAAGCTGATTTTTAAATTTTTTTTTTGTTATTAGCTTATCTTAGAACTTGTATTTTATTCTACATATATCACTATAGGGTTCTGATATAGAAAGCAATATAATGTTAGTATGATAGTCCCTTAGCTATACAGGGAAAAATATATTTGTGAAGTACTTTTATAGTATTTTTGTCTGTTTATACTCACTACTCATTTACCTTATTTTATTCTGTTACCAATATAACTTTTCTGTTAACAAGATAACTTTTCCTATCATGGTTTTTATGTGCAGTCTTTTGGTATTCATTGCCCCTGTCTTGTAGGGAAAGTTTTCAGACTGTTCTGATGGTTACCTGCTCTGTGAAATTCAGTATCTTAATCAGCATAACACAATTTAGCATTACAAAATAGAATAATACCTAATACCTGTCCTTTGAGTAACATACAGCCTGAGTGTCTTTTACAAGATAGTTAATGTGGCTGTATATAAAGGTGTGCTGATGACAGCAGCAGTCTATTGGAAAGAGCATTGTATTAAGAGACCTATCTGTGTTCCCATTGGGTTCTCCACCTTCCTTCTTCATTGCAAATGCTTTGGCTCCTCACTTGACAGGTTTTTTTATTTTTTATTTTTTTGAGACAGAGTCTCACTTTGTCTAGCTTGGTAGAGTGCTGTGATGTCCTAGCTCACAGCAACCTCAAACTCTTGGGGTCAAGCGATTCTCTTGCCTCAGCCTCCTAAGTAACTGGGACTACAGGTGCCCACCACAGTGTCTGGCTATTTTTAGAGACGAGTTCTCACTCTAGTTCAGGCTGGTCTCAACTGTGAGCTCAGGCAATTCACCTACCTTGGCCTCCCAGAGTGCTGGGATTACAGGTGTGAGCCATCATGCCCGGCCTATCACTTGACAGTTTGTATCCTTGGGCACAACATGGTGATTAAGCAAGTTACTTAACTACTTTAGACTATAAGATAATAGTAATACTAATAATATAATAATGCAAGGGGGTCAAAAGACTCAAAATACCAGGAAAGTGATCCAATTTAAACCATAATAAATGTGAATTAATATTATTATTTTATTTACAATATTTTCTTTAAAAATTCTTTTTTCTTTTCCATAAATGTGTATCTTTAAAGGAAAGTATTTCTGATAGAGAAGAACTGGGCCTAGAGACGATAAGCTCAGGCTAAAATTTATGTGTTAATGGTAATATGTGTAATAATATATGTGTTTGCTTTAACATGTATATTATATATATATTTTTTTTCTGGCACCCTACTCACTGAACCACAGGCGCCGCCCTTTTTTTTTTTTTCGTAGAGACAGAGTCTCACTTTGTCACCCTTGGTAGAGTGCTGTGGCGTCACAGCTCCCAGCAACCTTCAGCTCTTGGGCTTAGGTGATTCTCTTGCCTCAGCCTCCTGAGTAGCTGGGACTATAGGCGCCCACCACAATGCCCAACTATTTTTTTGTTGCAGTTTGGCTGGGGCAGAGTTCGAACCCACCACCCTCGGTATATGGGGCCGGCGCCCTACTCACTGAGCTATAGGCACCGCCTCCTAAAATGTATATTATTAAAAAGCCTGTAAGAAACATCTATGTTAATCCATTCAGTTCTGTAATGACGAAAAGGGATGAACAGTATCATTTTAAAAAATAAATGACTGGAAAATTGGCTGAGAATCATTGCTGTGCAAGCACTCCAGGGACTCTCTCCCCTCTAACCTGGGATTGAAAGGACAGTGCTATTAATATAAGCTCTTTTGCAACTTGTGGCATTAGAACTCTTATTTCAGAACTGAACACAGAATCTGGTACATAGATTCTTAAAAACGTTAATTTACAAGGATACAAGTTTTTTCTATAATTAAGACTTAATAATTAAGTCTATGTGAAATGTGGTAAGCTTTTGAATTTTAGGGATCGGGGTCCAAATCTTGATTATATGCCCTCCGACAAGTTAATTTACTTCCCAGGCATTAGTTTCCCCTCATCAGTAAAAACAGAAATCTAACAGCTCACATAAGATTGTGTGTCAAAGAAAGAGTTTATGTGTTTCATATGTATTTGCCCTGCACCGGTGCCCTATCCCACTTAATCAAGGTGTACTGTTTTTTACCCTAAGAGATACTGGTCTGTAATGCCTTTTATTTTTATGTTTTTAATGTATAGGATTGGTAGTATTTCTTCTTTAAATATTTTATAGAAAATCTTTATGGGAATTTTTATGAATTCTTAAACATATATAGGGGATTTAGATTTTTCTCTCTTGTGTCAGTTTAATTAGTAATTTATATGTTTTAAGGAATGTGTAGAGTCTTTAAAGATGTCTGTCTTTCATTCTTGGCATCCGCCCCAAAACAAGCATTTGATTTTGTTGTTGATTTGTTTTTATTGTTTTCTATTTCATTGGTTTCAGCTCTTTCCACTTTCTACTTGGTTTTATAATAATAATTTGTTCCTTTCCTAACTTCTTTAGAAGCTTAGATTATTAACTTTAGACTTTTTTTTTCAGTGTAAGCATTTTGTACATTCATTTCCATTCAGTTTAATATAATTTGTAACTTCTTTGTGATTTCTATCTTGATCCTAAATTATAGGATATAATGTTTATGTTTCCAAATATTACAAGATTTTCATGATTTCTCTCATTTATTTCTCATTTAATTTTGTGGTGAACAGGGAATATACCCTGTGTGATCTTGGTCTCTTTGCATTTATTGAGACTCACTTTATGCCCCAGTATATTGTAGCATCTGGAAGGCTGAGGCTGGAGGATTGCTTGAGATCAGGAGTTTGAGACCAGCCTGGGAAGAGCAAGACCCCGTCTCTAGTAAAAATAGAAAAACTTACCTGGGCCTTGTGGTGAGCTCCTGTAATCTAGCTGTTTGGGGAGGCTGAGGCAGGAGGATTACTAGAGCCCAGGAGTTTGAGGTTGGTGTGAGCTATGATGCCACAGTACTCTACCCTGGGCAACAGAGTGAGACTGTGTCTCAAAAAGAATAAAACAACAGCAAAAAACATCCCTCAATGAAGTTTGTAGTATAGTAGTGAAAAGAAATAATGAACAAGGTAAATATGTAAAATATAGCATGGCACATAGTGATAAGTTCTGAGGAGATAGAGTTAATCAGAGAAAGGAGCTAGGCAGTGTCAGATGGTTTGGAAGAGGTGGGTAGAGGCCTACAATTTTAGGTAAAGTGGTCAGGGAGGCTTCACTGAGAAATGACAGTTGAGTAAAAACCTCAGGAAGGTGTGAGAGCAAGCAAAGTGGCTACTAAATGTTCTAGGGCTCACACTAACTACAGTGTAACATTAATCATGTTAATAAAACTGAACCCTAATAGTAAATAATAAAAATAAGTAAAACATAACTACTAAACATGCACAGTTATCTTGGATTTGACAATGAGATTGAACTCCCAAGGCAACATTTTTTGTTTTTGATATCTAGGCTGTATAAAATGGAGGAGTTGTTCAAAACAACTTCAGAGAAAGACTTTTCTTTCATAGCAGTAATAGTGGAGGCATTAAGCCTCCATGCCATAAAGAAGCCTGTGAAAGTAATCATTCTGATTACCCTAGGAGCTTCTGGGGCTAGAAAAATGTAGGAAATTGGTTCGGTGCCCGTAGCCCAAGTGGCTAGAGCGGCAGCCACATACACCAGAGCTGGTGGGTTTGAATCCAGCTTGGGCCTGCCAAACAACGACAACTACAACCAAAAATAGCTGGGTGTTATGGCGGACGCCTATAGTCCCAGCTACTTGGGAGGCTGAGGCAAGAGAATCGCTTAAGCCCAAGAGTTTGAGGTTGCTGTGAGCTGAAACACCACTGCAGTTCATCCAGGGCGACAGCTTGAGACTCTTGTCTCAAAAAAAGAAAAAAGAAAAGGAAGAAAAATGTAGGAATGTGTTAGCTCTATGACAAGGTACTAAATTAATTTCTAAAAAGTATGCTTCACTTGTTTTCCATCAACCATTTTATTTGTGGTTTGTCAGTTACCTTTTCTTTGTATCTTCATTGAACACAGAAAATAAAACAAATATTTAAATGTAAATGCCTTTTTATTCACAAGACATGAAATGAACTACTCCAAGATGTCAATCTTGTCCTAACTGATTTGCAAAGTCAGGGATTTAAAAAATAGCACTTGAGAACTATTCTGGCCCCTCAAGGCTATTATCTGGGCATCAGAATGAGGACATGATAGTAAACTAATCCCTCCAGCATATTATAACTGTTTATTGGCCGAGGGAAACACTTTAAGGTACTGCATTATAAAGCAAAGTCATAAATTTAACCCATTTAATCACTACCTGCCATAAAATACAGTCTCCCTGGTACCCTGAAAAGCTGCTCTGATGACACGGTCACTATCTACTTACTCTCTTTCACAAAGGTAATCACTGTTCTTACTTCTTTCGCCATAGATTAGTTTGGGTTGTTTTTTTAAACTTCATGTAAAATTATTATTTACTAAAATTTCTATGAGATTCATTCTTATTGTTACACATAGCAGTATTTTATTCTTTTTCATTTCTATATAGCATCCTGATATATAAATGTTTCACAATTATCTGTTCTACCACTGATGAAAATTTGAGCTGTTTCCAGTATTGGACTATTACAAATAATGTTGCTCTGGACATTATTGTAGATGTCTTCTGGTGTACAGTTGCCAATATAATTTTAAAGATGTTAATGTTGGCCTGTTGGGGTGGCTCACCCTGTAATCCTAGCAGTCTGGGAGGCTGAGGCGGGAGTATCCCTGGTGCTCAGGAGTTGGAGACCAGCCTGAGCAAAGTGAGACCCTGTCTCTACTAAAAAAAATTAAAACATTACCTGGGTGTTGTGGCGGGTACCTATAGTTCCAGCTACTCAAGAGGCCAAGGCAGAGGAGATCTTGGACCCAGGAGTCTGAGGTTGCTGTGCGCTAGGCTGATACCATGGCACTCTAGCCTGGATGACAGAGTGAGACTCTGTCTCCAAAAAAAAAAAAAAAGTTCAGAGGCAAATAGTAGGCTTCCCTCTTCTATCAGTTTGCTCTATATTCATAGTCAGTAAATATTTGAGTAGTTGCTGGAAGAGGAAATCATCTAGTAAGCTAAACTGGCGTGGTCCTAATACTCATAGAAGTTTAGGAAGAGGCATGTTTTCATGCAGAAACATATGCCTTGTAGTTGAAGACTCAAAGAATGCCAGTGTGACCAAAGGGAGAGAAGCTCAGATTATGTAGAGGCCACATATAAAAGAGTTTTCTCGTCTCTCTCTCTCTTTTTTTAAGAGCTTAAGACCATTGAGTTTTAAGGGCAGGGGAGTGGTGATACCATATTTCTGTCTTGGAAAGGTGGGTTTGGCTGCATTATTAAAGAATTTAGATTAGAGCCTACATGATACGAGAGAGGACAGAGGCTTGAGACTAGTGAGGAAGAAGGAGCTATCAAAATGATCCTAGATTTGTGAAGCCCAGAACTACAAGGAAAGAGGGTGTCCTTGTAAACTAAATTTTAGGATAGGGTGTTCCAAAATTACCCTCTTATCAAGTCATTTTTAAAATAGCATACTGTACTAAATCAGAGTGAAAGATCAGGCATATTTTCTTATTTGGCAATGTAATCTTCTACTATTATCACTTTAAAAATGTATTTAAGTTTTCCTAATGCAACAAGGCTGAAGTAGTTTATAAATACAGTATGATTTACTTTCACATGTTGTCTTTGTCTTCACAACAGTGATTTTGTTTTATTCCTCTCAGTATTTGATTTTCATCAAGCAGCTGATGGTATCCAGGAACAACAGAGGCAAGAACAAGCAGGAAAAAAGTATGATTTTATTTTATTTTTTGGTATAGATTAAACATAGCCATACCTTTACATTTAAATTCCAGGTCATAAGTTTAAGAAAAATTAGCATTTTCTTCTTCCTTTTATGGTTAAAAAAAAAAAAAAAAAAAGCATTAGATTATCCTGTTTAGAGTTTAGAGAAAAATCATTAGGATTATGAAAATATACTTACAGAAAACACTAATAGCATAAACAGAAAATAGTCTTATAGAAAATACTAATAGCATAAACAGAAAATAGTCTTACATAACTTTATTCTTTGTGATGACCTGATTACAGACATAAGACCTACTACTTCTTTCTCATCTAACTCAAAGCTTGTTTTAATTTGTTTTTAAGTTTGGGTACCACAAAAAAGGGCATTGGCCCTGTTTATTCTTCCAAAGCTGCTCGAAGTGGACTTCGGATGTGTGATCTTGTTTCTGACTTTGATGGCTTTTCTGAGAGGTAACTAAGTTGTGCTTCAAAATTGAAAAAAATGCATGGATTTTTAGAATGTTTAAAATCCAGGGTGCAAAATGGTAAAATTAGTACTCTAACAGAATGGTGATTGGCTTTTTAAAAACTTGAAATCTTAGTTATTTGTTTCACATTCTCATTGGTCCTTAATTTCAGATTAATTTCATTAAAAATAACATAATGATTTAATAGTAGAGTTCTAGGAAGACAAAGCTAGATTTACATTTAAGGATTGAATATGGTTTGCTGAGAAATAGAACGATTCCAAGGCAAATGGAATATTTTGGGTGGTCAGTACATTTGGAGTCTTAATCCTCAGATTTTCAGGTCTGAAGACTCCATTATGTCTTCCCATTAGCCACTCAGTTATTGGTGAATTGTTATATACCAAGCTTACCTTGAAAATAGAAATGCCACATTGACACATACTTTCTATATACAAATCTCCATGGGAAACCTAATAATCGTGACCAAGCTGAACAGTGGTTTAGTGATAGGGAGTTAGTTGGCTGTTTAATGTCAACTTTGTATCAAAGCTATTATGACACCCCACATCCCCTTTCCACCAACTGTTTATATTTGTCTGCACTGGTAGGGCACCTCCACTGAAGAACATTAGAGACACATGCTTTCTTTTTTTCACGTCAGACTGGTAATGTGCCACAAATTTATGGGAGGCGCATCTCACGCATGTGTATGAAAACCCAGTCATCACGCTTATGAACTACAACGGGATCTAGAGACAAACTTTAGGAGCATCATGTGGACCATCCCTTTTTATTTTTTATACAGTGTAATATAATTAATTCAGATTTAAGTCTTTTGTGTTTACAGCTTGTAGTCATTCCATCCTTTCCTCCTACATACACATCATGAGTATTTTTTACTGATTTTTTGATATTCCCAAATGAGTAAAAAATATTTTGAGCATATCATTTATTCATATGGCTGATCTTCTTTATATTAGATTTTATTTCTTAGAAGGTAACATTAGTTTTAGGATTAATTTGCCATTAAGAGCATTTATCAGCTACAGAAATCATTTGAATTATATCTTATTTGAGGTTTTTTTCTAAGAAAGGTAATATCTTGATTTGATTTATCTGTATTTCTCAGGTTCAAAGTTCTAGCTAACCAATACAAATCCATATACCCCACTTTGGAAATAGACATTGAAGGTGAATTACAGAAACTCAAGGTAATGCTTTCTGAGCTCATTAATGTTCTTTTTAATACTTTTTTTTTTGCCAGATTATCATCTAGATCTTTGATTTATTCAAGCTTTGTGTAAGAACTGGTAAAGGACATTTTTTGTCCTGGACATGGCATGTTTGCATGACTTCATACAATATAGCTTAGACAGAGTATTGTGTGGGGAGAAGGGAGCAGGAGCCGTACCTGAAGATAGAAGTTGGCAAGAACAGACCATCAATGCTTTTATACACAATGATAGGAAATTTAGCTTTTATCCTGGAGATAATGAAAAAGTATTAGGTAATTTTGAGCAGAAAGGCTAGGTTTGTATTATATAAAAATCACTAATAGTAATTAGAAGATAGAGCAACAGAGATGAGTTAATGATAACTTTTCAAGCTACCCAGCCCACTGAGAAATGACACCCAATTTCTTTAGTACTGTATGCTTAAGACACAAAGAAGGTAAATGATCAAAATTTAGGCCCACAGGTGGCAACTCTTCACTGTCAGTGGTGCCTAAGCTAGTTAGCAGTTGAGACTCCTGTCTTCTCTAACCTTTCATTCCTCTTGATTTTTGGTGAATCTCAAACTTTCCTGCAAATCCGATTATTACTGCTTCTCATCTATAAATAAATATCAACATCAATTCTAGGTCCGAATAGGAATCTACAAATCTCATATGCTATTTTTGAATGTTCGCAGATCTTAGGTCTGCAAAGTCCTAAAAAATAATGATCTCGAAGGAACATTCTAAATGTTAGGTATTTTTATTTCAGAGGATTGATTGTTGCTTAGAATAGACTGCCATCATTTCTTTGTGTTATATGACAAATATTTTAAATTTATTACTAGCTGCTGGGAAATCTTTATGTGCTAAAGTATGGATATGGCTTTTTTATTCCATTTATGAGAGAGAGAGTCTGACTCTGTTGTCCAGGCTAGAATGCTGTGGCATCAGCCTAGTTCACAGCACCCTTAAACTCCTGGGTTCAAGAGATCTTCCTGCCTCAGGCTCCTGAGTAAGTGGTGTTATAGGTGCCCACCACAACACCCAGCTAATTTTTCTATTTTTAGTAGAGACAGGATCTATCTCTTTCTCAGGCTGGTCTCGAACTCGTGAGCTCAACCAGTCCTCAAAATCGGCCTCCTAGAGTGCTAAGATTATAGGCATGAGCCCTGCTCCTAGGCTCTATTCCATTTTATAAATGTTCCATGTGAATGTGAAGTAGATGGAAGAATAATAAGCAGAATTAATCAGAAGATTCTTCTAGGTGATATGTATTAACCAGGATCTTAACGGACAAGGGACATTATGAATGGTATGGTCATTTCAGGCATTATAAAAAGGACTAGGAGAAGAGTAAGCAAGTGATTGTAAACTAGAGCCAAGGAGGGACCATGCATTCATAAAGGGGTGTAACACACTGAGGTGGGCTCATGAGCAGAATTTCTGTACTTGTCTAAATATTTAAGCATAGTTGAAACTAGTTTTTATCACACTTATATGCTGTAGGCATTAGGGGAAAGCTCTTGTTGATATTACATTTTAAGTTGAATTCTAAAATTAAATAGTATGACTAGCACTTTAAATATGTTTTGGGAAGTTTTTATAATGTTCATGTGTAAAAAAGTACTTGATAAAAATATAAACTAGTGGTATTGCAGAGATAGTTTAGTAATGGAAGATAGTGAAAAAGAATAATAAAATTAATCACTGATATTTACATGCTTGGCTGTGTAACTTGTGGCCTTTGCTGCAGTTTCAAAATTCATGATTACGTGGATTATAAATATAGTTTTCAGACACTTCACAAAATTTAAAAGCACAGTGTATAGATGTAGAATACATAGTTCTTTCTCTTTATTTTCCTGAAAGCTGCTTTATGAAGTATGAGTGCTTTTTACATTTGTCAGTTTTCAGTCATTAAATTGGGTAATTTATACTTGTACAGGTCATATTGTAAATTGTTGTCTTTGTGTATAGGGTTATATGGAAAGGATTAAACCAATGGTGAGAGATGGAGTTTATTTCCTCTATGAAGCTCTACATGGACCACCTAAGAAAATCTTGGTAGAAGGGGCCAATGCAGCACTGTTAGATATTGACTTTGGTAAGTGAGATGTGATTTACAGTTGAGGGAGCTTAATTGAGGCCAAAGTACTTAAGATATAAATAATTAATGTTAATACTATAGCACTTTAAAACAATGCTTTTAGCTTGAGTAGTCAGTAATGTTCGAAGTTTGTCATCTTATGCCAATCTTTTTTGTTTTTTTCTGTCTCGCTTTGTTGCCCTCGGGAGAGTGCTGTGGTGTCACAACTCACAGCAACCTCCAGCTCTTGGGCTTAGGCGATTCTACAGGTACCTGCCACAACACCCGGCGATTTTTTTGGTGTAGTTTGGCCAGGGCCGAGGTCAAACCCGCCACCCTCTGTATATGGGACCGGTGCCCTACTCACTGAGCCATAGGCGCTGCCCCTGCCAATCTTTTTTTAAAGGAATATTATTGAAAATACGTGTATGAAGTTTTCTAGTCCATTAGAAAAATGAAATGATTATTTGGGTTCAGCAGGTTTGGGGTTCTATACATTGTGGTTTTCATTGTTTGGTTCATGGTTCAATTCCAGGCCTCATTTTCCTGGATCTATAAGATGGTAAGATGAATTCTATGACAGAATCTTAAACATTTTTTAAAAATATACATTATTAGGGAACATGCATATTCTATGATTTATGAAAGCCTTTTTATATTCATTAACTTTCTGAGCATGAGACCCTCTGGATGGATTCAGAGCATTTTCTCCATCTTCAAAAGGTTAATGCTTAACTTCTTCAAACTACTGTCCCATTAGTTTGTTGACAATTTCGTCTAAACATGATTTCTCGGGCGGCGTCTATGGCTCAGTGGTTAGGGCGCTGGCCCCATATACCAAGGGTGGCAGGTTCAAACCCGGCCCTGGCCAAACTGCAACAACAAAAAAAAATAGCCGAGCATTGTGGTGGGCACTTGCATTCCCAGCTACTCAGGAGGCTGAGGCAAGAGAATCGCCTAAGCCTAAGAGCTAGAGGTTGCTGTGAGCTGTGACGCCCTGGCACTCTACCAAGGGTGACAAAGTGAGACTCTGTCTCTAAACAAAAAAAAAAAATGATTTCTCATGATTAATCTGATTCTTTCAGATCTTGCTGAGATTTCATTGGTTTATGATTCCAACTAAACCAATTAAAGAAACTATATTTCTGTATTATAGAAATGTATTTTTGATGCCATAATATGCCTAGCCAATCTAGAAAGAAAGCAGAATGTCTAATTAGCCGAGTGGATAATTAAGTATGAAGGGGATCTTTAGGGGCAAAAAATAATGCTATTCATAAATTACTGTTGTTTAATTGGGGGGTTATTTCCTCAATAGAGATTAAAAGCTGGAGAAATTCTTACTGCTGTCACTCCAGATTGTTGCTATATCTTAAATGTTCACATCAGGGTGTCATTTGCTTTAAACTAACAGGAGGCTTAAAATATGTGGCTAGGTTTCAGCATTAAATTCGTTCATAGTCCATTAAGTAAGCGCCATTCATAGAGTGCTAAGCTACAACTGCCTGCAGCGAAGGAGCCTCTGTAGTGTAAGCACTTCATTTAAGGCTCTAACCACCTACACATTTATCTCATTACAGACAAAAAGAATCAAAAATAAAACAATGAGGCTTTGAGAGGGTGGTTACGGTTATGTCCCAGTGTCTCAGATACCTAGAATATACTCAAATGCAGAATTTTAATGGTAATTCTATTTTAAAATGTGTATGTATTTGTATACTGTATTGTAATGTTTATTTCTATTTTTAGGGACTTATCCTTTTGTAACGTCTTCAAACTGTACTGTTGGAGGTGTCTGTACCGGTTTGGGTATGCCCCCTCAAAATGTTGGGGAAGTGTATGGAGTCGTGAAAGCTTACACAACTAGAGTTGGTATTGGTGCCTTTCCTACAGAACAAGACAATGTGAGTGTATTTCTCAGTAAATCTTACTCAAAAAGTATAAAAATAAATATTCAAGGCCAGTCCTAGTGGCTATGCCTATAATCCCAGCACTTTGGGGGGCCAAAATGGAAGAATTGCTTGAGGTTGGGTAAGATCCCATATTTACATAAAAAGGAAAAAAAAAAAAACACCCAGGTGTGGTGGTACAGGTGTGTAGTCCTAGCTACTCAGGAGGCAGAGGCAGGGAAATTGCTTGTGCCCGGGAATTCGAGCTATGATCCTGCCACTGCACTTACAATGAGCTGTGATCCTGCCGCTGCACTTCCAATGAGCTGTGATCCGGCTGCTGCACTTCAGCCTGGGCAACAGAAGAAGGCCCTTTCTCTAAAAACAGATTGATAAATATTCATGCTTTTCTTCTTTCGTAGTCAATTCTTATCTCCTGTGTCTTTTACTTTATTTGCAAGATTGATCACAGCAGTATTTTAAAAAATACATATGATGATGTCAGAGTTTGGTAGCTTTAATCAAAAAGGTTCAAATTATAGATTAGGTAAATTATACATAGGAAAAACAGGTTGTAGGGAGTGACTGTAGCCTACATCTTTGAGCATTGTTTTCAATCTTAATTTTCTTCTGAGGGACACTGTGATATTAGCAACTACTTATTAGATGTATTCATCTTATTGTTTTCAGGAAAAACACCAAATTACAGCTCTGGAAAGAATTGGATAGATTCATCTATTTTAATAAATACTTGTTAACGTATTTTTAATAGGCAGCATTTATTGATTTTTTTATCTGTCGATCTAAATTTTAGGAAGTTACTCATATAACTTCAAAAAATATTGGTGAAAGTGGTAAAAGGTAAGGCCAAAAATAGATCTGTTAATGAACCCACAAAGGGAATTTCTTAATTGCGCTTTTGCTTTAACTTAGGGCGATTTTTTTTTTTATTAACCTTTCTTTTATGGTTGGACACATTGTTTCTTTGTTTTTAACTTTCTTTTTCACTGATCCATTTGTTTTTAAATTTTTTCCCAAAATTATAAAACAGCCTTATAGCCATGAAAGAGCTACAAGACCTTATACCACCTGTTTGTTCAGAAAAGACAAAATAAACAATTCCCCACACAAATCTTGCTTAGAGACCCACTAACAACCTACTGCCCACATCCTGCTTTCACAGGACCAAACTAATAACCAATATTAACCCCTAGCTTATTATAGTACTAAAATCTCTGCCCTACGAAAAAACCTACCCACTATTTTTTAGTCACATAAATATATCTGCCAATATAATTTTTCATTTATATTTCTCATTTCACTTATATTCCACACCCAAACATCTAATATTCACTCATTTCTTATATTATTCATTTTATCTCTTAAAAACACCCGACCCAATCAGTCAGAGAAGCAGATTTAGGACAGTCTAGTTCTCCCACCTCCTGGTTAATGTCCTCTATACTAAGTTTTCTTTCTTCCTTAACAATCTTCATTGTCTCAACAATTAACTTTCTATATGGTAAACAACTAAGCCTAGAAACCCCCGTTTGCAGGTTCTTTAGCAGATTTATTCCAAGTAATGTCTCCCTCAGATAAAATACATCATCTCGATAGAATTCTATCTTCGGTTTGGTTATTTTTCTGAGAGATGTTTATCTCAAAGTGGCTTTGATATGATACCGACTATAATTTCACTAGATTTATAGCATTGGTATTCTAATCCTAAATTTCTGTTTTCTTGTTCTCTAGGAAATTGGAGAATTATTACAAATAAGGGGTAGAGAGTTTGGTGTAACTACTGGAAGGAAAAGAAGATGTGGCTGGTTGGACCTTGTTTTGCTCAAATATGCTCATATGATCAACGGATTTACTGCGTGAGTGTTCTTCAGAAATATTCATTTCAGGAAATTATAAACAATTCATGACCACAGGTTTAATTTTGTGGAGTGGAAGCTTTAGGTGGTACCTTAATAGGAAACTTTTACTCTCTATCGACCAAACGGAAATTGTGGATTCAGGTAGAAATAGAACAAGGTCAGAGAAAGGATATACGAAGAGAGGGATGCCAAGTTATCTTCCTAGAAGACTAAGGTTGGTAGAGAGGGATTATGATGGCAAATAGGTGGCTAGGTGGATGGATGGGAAGGTGGGTAGAGTAAGCACAGTATGAATATGATCCGGGGCAATCATAAGAGCACAGTGATTCAGTGCATGGGCTTAAAGTGTAAGTTCCTGGATTCAAATCTCAGATCCATGCATGGTGCTCATGTGGCTGGGTGAGTTAATCATTCTGTGCCTCAGTTTCCTCATCTTTAATATCTAGATCAGTGGTTCTCAACCTTCCTAACGCCGTGATGTATTTTTATTGTTAGAAAGGAGTCGCAACCCACAGGTTGAGAACTGCTGATCTAGACAGTGGTATTACCTACTACATAGGGGTGTTTCGAAAATTAACTGAGAAATATAGTGAGAGTCAGCACTCCTTGGCTCACTGAAAATGCTCTGTAAAAGTTATCTATCATTAGCACATATCCATAAATATGTAAATAAATGTATTCACAGCTATATTAATTGGGCTGAATATCTTCCAAATAGCAGAATAAAGGATAAAAAATAATAATTTGTGGACAAGAATCCCAAACCTAGTGTTTTATCTAATTTCCGCAGATTTTTCCCTTAGAAACCTGTTTTCCAGTCAGTTTATCAAGAGAATGTTGATGTGTCATGAAGAGGTCCTTGCTGTGGTTTTCTCACTCTTCTTTGACAATATCTGACCACAGGGTGGAGGTGATGGTAACAGTGACGCACCGAGGATGATGGCATGTGTGTAAATGGACATGTGTCTTGGGATCATCCGTGTAGAGTAGTTGAGTTCTGCTGTGTCCCCGCACAGAGTGCACCCCTAACTGCAGGCAGCCCTCCCACAAATTTACATGTTCTTGACCAGTCACGAGAAAGCTGAGCAAGAGTGTGTGGATCCGTTGAAAATCCGTTACAGTTACTGGAAAAGTGACTCAGCAGTGGGTCAGCTGAGCCCCTTGGTATTGTTAAGCACACACAGTGGTACGTCGCCCTCTGGAGTGACTGTTGTATGTTTGGCACGCTTTATGATTGAATTCTAACCAGCCTTCAGAATTGCTGTGGAACTTGTAGCTTTGCATGAATTTTTCTTTATTCCCTCATCAGTCAAATTAGATGTTAAGGCCTTTAAGAGTTTCCTGTTTTAATGATGCCTTTTCTTCCAAAATTAGGTTGGCACTTACCAAGCTGGACATTTTGGACATGTTTACAGAAATCAAAGTTGGAGTTGCTTACAAGTTAGATGGTGAAATCATACCTCATTTCCCAGGTACTTCTTTAGGCATTACCAGAGGGTGTTATAAAGTAAATGTGTTTCTGTATGATTTATGATTTACACATGGCCACAGGCTTGATCTGCACTTTGTGAATAGTGCAGGGGTGTTGCTGACGATTAGCATTTGGTCCCTTGCTGCTGTGCATTCAAGTGCTCGGTTCCAACAGGCAGGTGCTCAGACTCAAAACAGTAAAGAAGAATCATGGCACCTGAGTGCAGCCCCCTGTCCCTGCTTTGAAAGTAACTTCCATGGAGATGTTTCTCCCTTCCCAGTGAACAGTGGGGTAAGAGAGAAGTGCCCTTCTTGTCCTGGTAAGCTGGCCGGCTCTCAATACATTAACCCTCCCTATCCTTCAAGCCCCAGGAATGATTTTTCTCTAACCTCTATTCTGTGCCCAGAGCGGGTGTGTATAGGGAGACTTCCTGCTTGAGGCAATGTATTTTTCCAGGGATATCTTTAGTCATATGATTTCTTCATTTACTCAGGAAGTTGCATAAATGTTTCCAGCTTCCAGAAATAGACTGTTAATTTTTTAGTTTAGTCATCTAATAAGGACTGGGAATATGCTAAATGAAGGAATATTGATTAGTTTGCTGTAACCTGGTAACACTGGTAGGTTTTGTGACTTCCTAATGGCAACCATTTCTTGAGGTTGAGAACTGAGGATAGCTGTTAGCTCTTAGAAACTGAATGTGTATTATTTTCCTTTTTCACTTACAGAAAAAAGGTATGTCTTGATGTCACAGGATAATACTCACTTAGAAAACTGATCGTTATAATACATGTTATATCATTGTTCTTAATTCTATTTACAAAGCTGTTTCAAACTGAGGTTCCAAAGACAGTAAGGTAACCAAATATAATGACATGTGGCAAGGTCTCCCATAAAGAACATCATAGGAAATTCTTTTAATTAAAAGAATTTAATTTAATTCTTTTAACTAAAAACTAACAAAAGAGATAACACTTGTCAATTTTAAGGATTTATTTTTAAATCTGAGTTAGCTATTTTTGGTCAGATTCCCTTGAAACAGTCTGAGAAATGTCTGAGAACCCAAGAAGTTTATTCGAGAAGGCTTTCCACAGTATGAAAGGAGCAAAGGGGTGCACAGTGCAAGGGTACACTTCAGAAAACTAAGAGTACATTATAAATGTCTTACCACAAAAAATAAGTAAGTGAGGTGATGGTTATGTTACTAAGTTTGATTTAAGCATTCCACATTACAAATCAAATCATCACATTGTACCCCATAAATGTATATAGTTCTGATTTAACACAAAATTAAATTAAAACAAGAAAGAAAGGAGCAGAGGAACTAGTTGAAATATCATGCAGTCTATTCCATGGGGAGCCACAGAGCGAGGAGCTGTCCCAGATTGAGGCAAGTGCCTGTAATCATAACTGTATACCTGCCAGCAACTAGTCAGTATAGGAGAGCTGTCCTTTGGGTGAAGTAGTTCCCTTCGGCCAAGGGCAGTCCCTGGGTAGGGCTGGGGGATCCACTGAGCTATGAGTCATCAACATGCCTTACTCTCTCCTAGAAGCAAGGGAGTGTCACTGTCTTAAAGGAGATATTTTGGGTACCGCATGACATAGGCCACTTCCCTGCTGGTTAGATTTCTTTACACTATAAAATTAGTTGTCTCCCATCTGGGAATAGCTCCTGCAGGATTCTGGTTGGTGACTTTCCGAGGGAAATTGATAAGAGGAAGGCTAGTGGTGTATGTAAATTAACCCCGACTGTGGCTATCACAATGGGAAAATCGAAGCAAGAGACCCATTAAACTCCAAGCCAAGTTTCTGCCCTGTGATGGTGGATTTCATGTGCCAAAAGCCAGTGGGCCAAGGATGGAGTCACTGGGAGAGGTGATGGACTCTGATTGTTGGGAGGGCTGCTGTTCCAGTGTAGATGGGGAAGGATATGTTTGGCACTCAGATGATACTCGGGCGTCTCTTGGTGTTCCCCTGCCCCTCGCTGACATCAAGTGGACGAATGAACCAGGAAGGCCTGAAGAGAGCAGGGGAGCAGACGCAGACCCCTCCAGGTGAGGGTCTGAACCTGATTATCTGGTTATCTTCCTCCACTACTGAGTCTAGATTCTCCTTGCCCCCAGCTAACACGTCTGCTTGTCCAGGTGGCTTTCCTGCTGAAATGTTTTTCAAAGTTTTCTTGCTGTGTAATAGGACAAGAGACCAATATGGGGGTTCTGGCACCTATATTCCAGTTTTGTTTGGTGGCTAGAGAAATGACTACGGAGTGAATCTGTGAACCCAGTGAACTCAGGATGAGCTGGACTTGGGCTTAGATTCATTTGTTATCTGACTCCCATTTGGCTCTGTTATTAACAGGGGTCCCATGGTATCAGTGTCAACTTGGAGTTTGTATCTAACAGTCCTCAACATGACTGGATATTCTCCTTTCTTTGGTTTATGGTGGAGTGTCATTAGGGTAATATATACACATTACTATAATGTATACAACTTAGTGTTATATCCGGTACAGTTGCAGAATCTGACTTTGCAGGGATTTGGTCTATCAGACACTGATACCCAGATAGGAGGACTGGTTGCAGTCTGGAAATGATTTAAGTGGTCATTACTCTTCATTGGGGCATTGCCCTCAGCCCTTGGTATTCACCTTTGAATTTATTTAAAACTTACTAAAGTTTATTTATAGATTAATATCTTTATTGCCTACCTGTTTTCTAACTGGCTCCTTATCTCTCTGATGGGCAAGGCTTCTTAGCTGTCACTCTGACTGCTGCTACTCATGATGAGAGTTCAGCCCTCCTTGCTTCTGCAGGGTTAGTGCTGCTGTCTTTGTTGGCCTTTGTTCTTTGGGAATCCTGTCATCTCCACTGCTTTTCAGGCATCTCAGTCGGACAATAGCATCTCCTTCCATCAGCCCTAGGGTTTGGGCTTTAGAGGATGATAATCACTGAGCTTTTCAACAATATTGATGCCTTTCTCACCAATGCAATTCTTAGCACTTTGCCACCAAAGAGTTCCTTCCAGACACTCCCATGTTATTTTGTCTGCTGGGGAATTTTCTGGCCTTAATTTCTCACTCTTCTTCTTTTGTTATACATGTATATTAGACTTTTTTATGTCATCTCATCAGTCCTTGAGGTTCATTTTCCTTTCTTGTTTCTCTCTTTTCTTTCTTTTTTTTTTTTTTTCTTGAGACAGAGGCTTACTTTGTCACCTGGGTAGAGTGCTGTGGCATCACAGCTCCCAGCAGCCTCAAACTCTTGGGCTAAAACAATCCTCTTGCCTCAGCTTCCCAAGTAGCTGGGACTACAGGTGCCTGCCACAATGCCCAGCTGGTTTTTCTGTTTTTAATAGAGAAAGGGTCTCACTCTTGTTCAGGCTGGTCTGTAAGTCCTGAGCTTAAGCAATCCTCCCACCTCAACCTCCCAAAGTGCTAGGATTACAGTCATCAGCCACCATGACTGGTTTCCTCATTTTTCTTTAGATAATTTCTGTTGATCACTCATTCTTCTACTCTTCTACAAATATGCTTTTAAATGCATCCAATGAGCTATCCTCTACTCTTGTCTGTGGAGTAGACTTTTTGTAGTTTCTACCAGGGGGCTGGTTCTCTTCTGCAACTTGGCTCTGCTCTGTCTATAAAATAGACGGTCTAATGCTATCCTAAAGGTTGCCATACATATAAACAACATATACATAGAGGGAAAAAGGGAAATTGTAGCTAAATGTACCTTTATTTATAAAGTATTATTACAAAATTTTATACACTGTTTCTGTACGTGTTGATATGTAAATATAAAAATACTAAAAATATAATATAAAATATGAGTTTGGTAATTTTTCCTATTTATGGTGACTTTTGGGCCACCCTGTATAGGTTCTAAATAAATCTCACTTTCACTTTATACTGTTGACTCGCTCCTAAATTCTTTCTTGCACAATACCAAGGACCTACTGGACTTCAAGTGGGACTCGCTTTCCTCTGTCACATTCAGAAACATTTTTTTCTCAGAAAAAGTCCCCAACATTTTTGATAACTCTACATAATAATTTATTACCAGAATAAATTGGATAATTTAAAATTAAATTAAATTTAATTATAAATTTAATTTTAAAAAAACCATCCAGTGAATTATTTCTAGAATTTCCATTTGGATTGTTTCTCCACTTGCTATTTCTCTACTAAGATTATATGTTGATGATCAAATTTTCTTGACTTATTTTAGCTATTTTTTTTCCCTATTAGTCCACCATCTGAACCATTTTGAGTTAGAGTTTCTCTTGACTATTCTTTCTTTTGATTGTGGATCATTGTTCTCATACCTAATGACATTTGGTTGAACGTTAGACATATGGATGATAAGTTGTAGAGACTCGTTCTGTCATCTTCCTCTGTATAGTTTTCTTTAAGGGAGCAATTGAATTACTGACTGATCAGCTTGAACTTGTATAGCTCAGTTTTATGCTTTGTTAGTGTAGTTATGTGGAAAGCCCAAGATGTTCCCAAACCTTTCTAACCTAGAATGAATCAGTCTCCAAATTCTCTCTCTTCTGTGGATCTTGACAGAGCTTGGTTTTAGGCCTCATTATGGGGAGTTTGTAGTAGGTTGTACTCAAGGTGTGGTTTTTATTGTTAAGGAGCCACCTTTGTGTTTCACCTGGATGCAGGAGGGGTAACAAGGTGTGATAATGAAAGCTCTGCAGTTCAGCAGTGCTGGAGCAGTGTGCCCTCTCCCTCCTTCCCCACCCACACTGCTGGACTCTAGTCTTTCTCCCACACTCAGCTCTGCAGCAGTTAATGTCTAATAAGCCTCCAGTAATCTCACTCTTTGTAAGTAGAGTCCTACCATAGCCATGGGACTTTCTTATGGACTATTGGTGAGGGAAGGCTCCTCTCTTCACAGCTTTCTCTTCCCTGATACCTGATCCTGCTGATTATAGCTGGTTTAACTTCTCTGAAACCAGATATCCACCTCCCCAGGCCAAGGGAGCTGCCTTTTTTTATTGAATCCAGTGTCCTGAACTATGATCAGGAAATTGTCCTTAGGCAGAAAGTTGCATGGTTTCAAGACATAGTTGTGAATTTTCTCTCTCAGGGACCATGGTTTTGTGTTGCCTATAGTCAACTTTCTAAGGCAAAGTTGTCATGTATTTTGAGAGCTAGTCTGGAATGATTCTATTTTGTCATGACTAGAAATGGAAGCTCCACAGAGTCTCTCAATTCCTCCTACCATCTACTGCGACACTTCTGGCATATTTACTTAGTATGATTCATCACTTTTTCTAAGCTGCCAAGAACATCCCTAGCAGTATGTTTTCATCCGTCTGTCGTGTGTCATGGTGTGGTATACTCGCATCCTGATATATTCTTATTCAACTTGGTTTCGCCACCTGCTGCCTGCCTTGATCTAGCATCCTTCAGGATCCATTGTCATGTACTCACTTGACATGTTGGTTGACTCCCACAGATCTTAGAGCCCAGTCCCTTCCCTCTCTTAATGTTGGGATCTGACCTTAGATGCTGTCTACCTAAAGGTAGATCTGAGATAGGCAGATGCTGCCTTGCAAGGCAGAGGCCTCTGCATCATCTTCGAGCAAGCGGAAGCCTTAGCCTTTGATAGGAAATAGTGGGGCATTCGCAGGCCCAGAGAGTTCAGTGAGTCTGGGGACTCAAGATTTGCAAGTGCATCAACCCAGATGTCCCATTTTTTCCTAAATAGAGGTCTGGCTTTGTCTTGGAAGACTTGCTGAGTTTGAGAATTCAACATTCTCTGAATGAGAATGATTGAGGTCCTATCTATGGTCGAACTCCCATTCTAATCTTCATCTTTTTCTACTCACTGCTGTGGAATATGGGAATCTCTCTAAATGCTGCCAGGAAGACCTTCTGACTCTCACACTTTGCTTTAAACTGATGAAGGAGTGTTAGTCTTTCATTGTTTTTCTTCAATTTGTGAATGGTATTCATCAGGCACTACCCAGTTCCATCATTCCACTGTGCTCATTTCTCAATGCCTGGATATTGCCAGTGCCTTACTTTCCACCAGTGTGGCATCCCTGTTCACCTCCCATGAAAGTTTTAGCAATTGTGTTTCTACGACATGCCAGAGGCTATCTATACTCCACCTACCACCTAAGATGGTGCTCATGGCCAGCCAGCTGACCAGTGATTGTGCTTTTTCGTTCCCATATTAGAGATGTCTTCCTCAGACTACTCCTGGTGCCATTGTCTTACATTGAGTTCCCTAGGCAAGACTCTGATACAGTTGCATAATAAAGCTTTCAGCTGATGCCATGGGGAACTCTGGAGCTAGAGTTGTCCCAAATTAAGGTAATTTGATGTATTCCCACATCAACCAGTTATTGGACATGTGCTGCTCCAGGATATGACCTTTGTTCCTTTTCAGTGGAGAGAGTCCTGGGGAGGCTCTGAACTGTGAGTGGTCAGCAGTATCAACAGTACATTTTCAGTTTCCATGAGGGGATTCAGAGAAAAGGGTTAGGTGGAATAATGAAGAAAATTTCAATCAAAACAATAGAAGATCTCTCAGAAGGAAGCAGGCATGCAAGTCTTCTTTCTATGAGGTTGCTGTTATTATACAGATCCACAGTCCCTAACGGATAGTATAGAAATTCAAAAAGCTCTTAAAATGGAAAGTTTTAAGTTTGGAACCAAAACTCCTTCAAAGACAAAACCTGACTTGAACTGATGTTAGAATTACATAATCTTGCTCTACTTATGGTGAATGATCTTATGAGTTGTTGCAGAAATATGTTTGATTTTAGAATACTAAATACCCAAGATGGTATATGCACTGTTTTACCTTTCTGAAAGCTAAAGAATTCTAAATTCCAAAACACATCTGGCTGTAAGGATTTTGACAGGAGATTATGAACATGTGGTATATCAAAAAAAGTTGTTTGACAATAGGCAATGCGTACCATGAACAAATACATTCTTTAACTTTTAGCAAACCAAGAAGTCTTAAATAAAGTTGAAGTTCAATATAAGACTCTGCCAGGATGGAACACAGACATATCAAATGCAAGAACGTTTAAAGAACTACCTGTTAATGCACAAAATTATGTTCGATTTATTGAAGATGAGCTTCAAATTCCAGGTAAACACACACTTTATGAACTGTTGGATTTATTGAAGATAAGCTTCAAATTCCAAGTAAATACTTTATAAACAACTATCTTTCCTTTTCTACTTTTAATTTAACTGTCTGCCTTTGAAATAAAATAAAGGAGAGATCATTATTACTTTTAGTACTGCTCATTATTTGCATAAACGCCTAGAAAAAATATAACATAATTTATTTCTTAGAGTAAATATAATGTTCGTCTTTAATAAAAGATAATAGATTACCTCCCATCCTTTCTGGCCTTGTCTTTAATTCTGTTAGTCTGCTTTTCTACCCTATGACACTCATTCTTACTCCTTAATAACAAATGCCCTTGTATTTTTGCCACCACCAAAAATGGTTTATGGATTTTTTTATTTGGTTTAAATCACTCTTAAGAGTTGGGAGAGTTTCTCGAATAGATATTAGGAAATAAAAGGTACATAAAATTGGAGATCTCACTAGAAAAAAAAGTAAGAAAAAAATGTAAGAAAAGAAGAAAGAGTGATGAAACTTATATATTAAAAAATAAACATAAGGGGTGGCGCCTGTAGCTCGGTGAGTGGGATGTCAGCCCCATATACCGAGGGTGGTGGGTTCAAACCTGGCCCAGGCTGAACTGCAACAAAAAAATAGCTGGGCGTTAGGGTGGGCGCCTGTAGTCCCAGCTACTCTGGAGGCTGAGACAAGAGAATCGCGTAAGCCCAAGAGCTGGAGGTTGCTGTGAGCTGTGATACCACAGCACTCTACCAAGAGTGCCAAAGTAAGACTCTTGTCTCTAAAAAAAAATAAAAAATAAATAAACATAAGGTGGCCAGGGAGTTGGACATAACAAAGCAATAGCCATATCTGGTTATGTGAAATCATTTTTTAACAGGTTGCATTTTCCTTTTACCCTTTTATTTGTATTGATAGAAATTTGGAAGATGAGAAAAAGTTAAGTGGGTGGGAGGTATCCTTCATGTAAAATCAAATATGTACTTATTCTGATTTTATGTTTGTGGTTCATTTCAAACATGACTCATGTTTTCTAAATTGCTAGCTGCCCCTCCCAGCTTGATGTCAAATTTAGTAAGCATGTTTGCTTACTGCTTTTAATGAACATCTTTTGAAATATAAACAGCAGTGAGTCTAACAAAGACCTCTGTAAATCCTAACAGTACCTTATGGAACCCAGTAATTCTGTAAATAATCTAAAACCATATGGGTGAATCCCATAGACTGGTAATAGTGGGCAGTTTCTAAGACTATACAAATTTGAATCATACTCTTCTAGGTATTTCTGCCTTTTAAGATATAAAAGTTAAATAGGGACTTCAGTATCCTCATAACACCATCCATTTATCAAAGAACCTTATCTTTCTAGTTATCAGGAATATGATCAAAAGTTCTTGAGGTCTCTGCTTGTTTGGGCCAATATGTTGGTATTCTAGTCATTAGGCATTAGGAAATTGAATATAATGTGCAATTAAAACGGAACAGTAAGGCAAACTATTTTTTCTAATCTTATCAGCCCATTGTATTGTAGAAATAGGCACGTCCGCTAACAAAATAGAAAACTACAAAAAGGAACAAAGGGGAGAGTTAAATGATGATGCTCAAAAAAGTGGGGGGCTGCCTGTCTTAATTCCCAAAATTGACAATTATACATGAATTAATGCTATTTTTTTTTCTAGTTAAATGGATTGGTGTAGGAAAATCCAGAGAGTCTATGATTCAGCTTTTTTAAAGATTGCCAGTAGCGTAAGAAACACTCCTTCAGAGGGAGAGAAAAGACTTCCTCAGATATTTCATTTGTGACCAGCACAGTCAAGAATAAAAACAGCGAAGTGAGATTCAGGTCCTACAGTTGTCTCCGGTCTGAATGGGCGGCTCTTGTGGAGATGAACTTTGGCCTCTTCCAGCTTTTCCTCGGCCGGCACGGTTGCCGAATCATTTGTCGCTCTTGCTGCTCACGGTGCCACGTTTTCTGTTAGTGTTTAGTAGTAGGATAATCTATGTTGTTCAAATCTAAAATAGAATTACTTTCAATATGGTTTTTCTTCATTATTGTCATCGTGTGTTTCTGAGGTTTTGCCCCTATTCAATGATAAGAACAATTTATGCAGTTTTGCACATATATTTTTTACATTCTGATCATTCAATTCTGTCATTGT
>CAUYRH010182673.1:0-21986 GCA_963574655.1 Perodicticus potto
GGGCTTTGTGGTGGGCGCCTGTAGTCCCAGCTACTGTGGTGGCTGAGTCAAGAGAATCGCCTAAGCCCAGGAGTCGGAGGTTACTCTTCAAGTGAGCTGCGTGATGCCACAGCACTCTACCAAGGGCAATAAAGTAAGACACTGTCCTAAAAAAATAAAATAAACTAGAACAACTATGCAGGCAAATGGCAGGCATCTGTAGTCCAAGCTGCTTGGGAGGCTGAAATAAGAGCATCACTTGAACCACTCAGCCAAGCATAGAGGAGAGAGGCCAGGCATCCTCCCTGTGGGAGAAGCATTCAAGTAAGGGGCCTTGCCTGGGCTAGCAAAGCCTCACTTTGAGGAAAAAAAAAAAAATGAACATCACTTGAGCTCAAGAGCTTGAAGACACTGTGAGCTATGATGAGGCCAAGGCACTTTAGCCAGGGAGACAGAATGAGTCTCTGTCTCAAAAATTAATCAATCTAGCTACCAATCAACTACAAGAAGAGCCAATGTTCACGTGGTAGCTGAGCTCTGGCCTCAGTGGGGTGGGGGGTGGTTGTGCTCTATACACTTCCATTGTGCACCTAATCATTTTTACCCTCATATTAATCTGGATTTAAAAGGAAGAAAGAAAATACCTAAGCCACACACACACAAAGAAAAGGGTAGCCACTTCCCCAGGAAATATGGTTTAAATATCTAAGTTAATTATCAATTTTTTAAAAAAGCACAGCACTCACTGTATTGGCCAGGTGAGGTTGTTCCGACCTGTCATCCTAGCAATCTGGAAGGCCAAGGCAGGGTGCTTGCTTGAGCTTAGGAGTTCAAGACCAGCCTGAGCAAAAGCCAGACCCTGTCTCTACTAAAAGGAGATAAATAAGCCAGGTGTCCTGGGAGACGGTACCTGGAGTCCCAGGTACTTAGGAAACTGGGGCAAGAGCATTGCTGAAGCTCAAGAGTTGGAAGTTGCTGTGAGCTATGATGATGCCAAGGACCTTACCTGGGGTGACAGAGTGAGACACTATCGCAAAAATAAAAAATACACATATATCAGTTTACATACCTTGATATTAAATAATGGCTATAATTTAAGTACCAGCTCATATGATTCCTGAAAATTTAGCAATCAGCTCTTGCAAAGCAGAACAAACAAGTTCCATCACATCACGGTGTATAGTCCATGGACAGCCGTGAACATCACTTCCAATTGCAGTGCCCAGATCTTGGTTTCTCATTAATATTTTCCACTAACCAAGGATCCATGGAGCAGAGGCTGATTGCAGGATTGGGGAAAGGAAAATACAAGATGAGCCTGGGACATGTTATCGTAGAAAGGAAGAAAGTGCAGAGAAAGGTGATGGATACTGTCATGGATCTAGAGGGTCCTGGAGATATGGTGATGAAGGGAGACATGACGTGGTATCCTTGGTAAGATCCTAGAAGAAGAAAGGGACATTAGGTTAAAAACTAAGATGGTCTGAATCAAGTATGCACCTTAGGTAATCATAATGTACTGAAGGGAGTTCTATGTGACAAATGGATCATAGTAATGCAATATATCAATCATAGGGAAAACTGGGCACAGTAGAATATGGTAACTCTCTATACTACATTGGCAACTTATCTGTAACTTCAAAATTATTCTGAAATTCCTGGACAGTCCTGAAATCAGAATTGTTCTAAGGAGCTCTGGTCCCTTCTATTGGAGAATGGTATGAGAAACCAAGATCTGGGTGCTACATGTGCTCTAGTTATTGGCGTGTTGGTGCACTCAGGCCCTCTTAGATGACAGAACAAGGAAATATCTGGGTGTATACTAACTCCTGTATATGCACATATGCATACATTTTTACATATGTGCATATACAGGAGTTAGTATACACCCAGATATTTACTTTTTCTGGATGAAGAAAGTGCCAGGCCCTCATAGCTCACAGTAACCTGAAAATCGTGCAGTCAAGACAGCCTCTTGCCTTAGACTCCCAAGTGGCCAAAAGGACAGGTGCCCAAAACAATGCACGGTGTCTAATTCTGGCTCAGACTGGTCAACAACTCCTCAGCTCAAGTGATCCACCTGCCTTAGCCTCTCAGAGTGCTGGATTACAGGCATCAACCACCTTGCTGGGCCAGGAACTTATAATGAAATACTGAAAACCAAAGTAAGAAATACACAGAACTCACCATTTTGGAATCTGGTGGTACACTTCACTAGGCTTCATGGACTTGAGGTAAAGTTCATGTGGTGTAACTCTAGAGCGGAAACATCACATAACAACAGTGGCCTTTGATCAGCGCCCATGGTACAGTGGTTACGCCCAAGCCACATACACCAAGGGTGGTGGGTTCGTGCCCAGCCCAGGCCAACTAAACAACTGCAAGAAAAAAATAGCCTGGCATTGTGGCAGGTACCATTATTCCCGCTACTTGGGAGGCTGAGGGAAGAGACTAGCTTAAACCCAAGAGATTGAGGTTGCTGTGAGCTGTGATGCTACAGCACTCTACTGAGGGCGAGATAGCAAGACTCTGTCTCAAACAAAAAAACAAAACAAAACAGAACAGGGCGGCTCCTGTGGCTCAGTGAGTAGGGCGCCAGGCCCATGTACCAAGAGTGGTGAGTTCGAACCAGGCCCTGGCCAAACTGCAACAGCAACCAAAAACAACAACAGTGGCCTGGCACATCTCTCCTCAGCTCTGTGTTCCCTGATGTCATAATGGTAGCTGGAAACTGGCCAGGATGCTCAAGAGATCCAACCCCTTGCCCCAGCCTCCTAAGTAGCTGGCACGCAATACTATGCTTGGCTAACCTTTTCTGCTTTTCATAGAGACTGAGGGTCTTTTACTCTCAGTCAGTGGAAGTAGAGTTCCTACCTCAAGCAATCTTCCTCCCAGGGCCTCCCCCATGGACTAGGAATACAGGTCTGAATCACCCTGCTCAGCCATGGCTCATTGATAATATTCTATTTTTCCAGCCACATTCTTCTATCTATTCTGCAGATCAGAGATCTAGGAGCACCGGAACAATCAGACCCATCAGTTGTTTTGCAAATAAAGTTTTATGGCTATAAAAATTGCTTATGTGTTACAAATTGCCTAGGACAATTATCCAAGTCCTCCCCATAAACCCTGTTATCACTAGGCAATGAGTAAAGTTGCAAATCCGGTAGTGCTGATTGAAAGAGAATTTAGCTTTGTGAAGATAATGTGTATGGGCTCAGGGCCCGTAGCAAAGTGGTTACAGTGCCGGCCACATACAGTGAAGGTGGAAGATTCGAACCCGGCCCGGGGCCAGGTAAACAACAATGACAACTGCAAAAAAAGAAAAGCCAGGAATTGTGGCGGGCACTTGTACTCCCAGCTACTGGGGAGGCTGAGGCAAGAGAATCGCTTGAGCCCAAGAGTTTGAGGTTGCTGTGAGTTATGACGTCACGGCACTCTACCGAGGGCAACATAGTAAGACTCTGTCTCAACAACAACAAAAAAGAAATACTGTCTATGACTATGAGATGTGGTAGAACAATCAACCACATATCAGATGTACTGCTCATAAATCGACACAGAAAAATCAGCAGATTGGAGGGCAACTCCATTTGTGCAATCATGATTGAATTAGAATCCTAGGTTGGCTAGTGAGAATTTGGCAGGCCAGGCAGAGTGGCTCAGGCCTGTAATCCTAGCATTCTGGGAGGCTGAGGAAGATAGTTTACTTCAGCTCACCAGTTTGAAACCAGCCTGAGCAAAAGGGAGAGAGACCGTGTCTCTACTACAAACACAAACAGAGGAAACAGGATCACCTGACCCTGAGTTGGAGGTTGCCGGGAGTTATGGAGCCATGGCACTCTAGCCAGGGTGACACATTGAGAATGCCTCAACACAAACAAGCAAATGAAAAAAAAAAAAAAAAGAATATGGCGACTACCAATGAAATATGTCTGCAATAATGAATTGACTGTATGAAATGGATATTAAAGTATATTATCGATTTACGGTGAGTACAGGAGCTGATATCTGTGATCCCAGTGCCTCTGGGAGGCCAAGGTCAGAGGATCTCTTGAGGCCAAAGCGTTCAAGGCTAGCCTGGGCAACATCTTAAGACCTCATCTCTACCAATCATGTTTGGAAACAATGAGCCCAGTCCTAGAGCACACCCAGCTGCTTGGCAGACTGAGGCAGGAGGATCTCTGAAGCCCAGGAGATGAAGGTTTCAGGGAGCTAGAATCACACCACTGTACTAGAGCCTAGGGAACAGAGTTAGACCTTATCTCTAAAATGAATCACTCAAGAATTAATTCAAGGAACAACAGAGCCTTGCTTATTTCCTTTTTCATGATCAAATGAGCATGTGCATTTCCTTGTTTTTGAGACAGAGTCTTACTCTGTGGCCCTGAGAAGAGTACCCTGGCATCATAGCTCACTGCAACTCCTGGGCTTGAGCAATCCTCTTGCCTCAGCCTCCCGAGTAGCTGGACCTACAGGTGATCCTGGCCACGACACCCACCTACTTGTCTTCTTTTGACTAGAGACTGGGTCTGTCTCTTACTCAGGCTGGTCTTGAACTCCTGACCTCAAGAAGTGCCCCTATCTGTGTCTCCCAGATTGCTAGGAGTATCGGACTGAGCCACTACACCATGACAATACAAGTACTGTGCAGTTTGAAACTTGATAACTAACTTACATACCTAATCCATTTTTTCCGGGAAAACTGGCTATCCTCTCCTTTGTGTGTGTGTGGCATAGGAATTTTACCTCTTTCTTTTCTTTCTTTCGTAATTTTTCTTTCCCTTTTCCTTTCCCTTCTCTTCCCTTCCCTTCCCTTCCCTTCCCTTTCTTTCATTTCAGATGAATGTGAGAGGAAAAATGATGAAGGGCACAGTTGAAAGATATACAGAACAATCATCCCGACAACCACCTGGGACAAGGGCTCAACTACCATGTGAATGTTGGCTCTTCATTTATTTGATTTACTTATTTCTTTCTTTATTTCTGTCACACTGGCTAGAGTGCCTTAGTCTCATCATAGTTCACAGAAAGGTAAATTCCTTGGTCTCAAGCAATCCTCTTGCCTCCACCTCTAAAGTAGCTATGACTATAGGCACCTGCCACAAATATGGGTCATTTTGCTATTTTAATTAATGTTACATGCTTTTTTTTTATTGTTTTATTTCTTTTATTTATTTATTTATTTTAATTTTTTTGGTGCAGGAGACAGATGCTCACTTTGTCACCCTCAGTAAAGTGGCAGGGCCTCATACCTCATAGCAACCTGAAACTTCTGGAGTCAAGCCAGCCTCTTGCTTTAGCCTCCCACGTAGCTAGGAGGACAGGGGCCCACCACAATGCCCAGGGTCTCATGCTACCTTAGGCTGGTCAACGACTCCTATGCTCAAGTGATCACCCACCTCGGTCTCCTAGAATGTCAGGATTATAGGCATGAGCCTCCTTCCCTGGCCAAGAACTTAGAGTGAATGGTACTGAAAACCAAAGTAAGAAATACCCAAACCTCATCATTTTCTGATTTGGTGGTACACTTCCCTAGACTTGCAGGGCTTCAGGTAACATTCTTGCGGTCTACCTGTAGAGTGGAAACATCACATAACAACTGTGGCCTGGCACATCTCTCCTCAACTCTGTGTTCCCTGATGTCATAATGGTAGCTAGAGAGCAGCCAGGATGCCCAAGCGATCCATCCACTTGCCTCAGCCTCCTAAGTAGCTGGCACACAGCACTATGCGTCCCTAACCTTTTCCGTCTTTCTTTCTTTCTTTCTTTCTTTCTTTCTTTCTTTCTTTCTTTCTTTCTTTCTTTCTTTCTTTCTTTCTTTCTTTCTTTCTTTTTGTAGAGACAGAGTCTCACTTATCGCCCTCGGTAGAGTGCCATAGCATCATAGCTCACAGCAACCTCCAACTCCTGGGCTTAGGTGATTCTCTTGCCTCAGCCTCCCAAGTAGCTGGGACTACAGGTGCCTGGTATAATGCCCATCTATTTTGTTGTTGTTGTTGTAGTTTGGCCAGGGTGGGGTTTGAACCCACCACCCTCGGTATATGGGGTCAGCGCCCTACCCACTTAACTACAGGCACTTCCCCTTTTCTGCTTTTCATAGTGACTGAGGGTGTTTCATTTGCTTAGACTGAGGTGCAATTCCTCACCTCAAGCAATCTTCCTGGGGCCTCCCCCATGGACTAGGATTAGAAGTCTGAGCCACCTTCTTTGGCCATGGCTCATTGATAATATTCTATATTTTTCCTATCATATTCTTCTATTCATTCCACAGACCAGAGATCTAGGAGCACTGGTCAATCTGACCCATCACTTGTTTTGCAAAGAAAGTTTTATGGCTATAATACTTGCCTATATGTTACAAATTGCCACGGACTATTATCCAAGTCATCCCCCATGAACCTTGGTATCACTGAGAAGTGAGTGAAGTTGCAAATCAGGTAGTGCTGAAGGTAAAGGGGGTTTCAGCTTCATGAAAATAATGTGTATGACCATGAGATGCAGTATAACATTCGATCACATATCAGATGTACTGCTCATAAACTAATGGGGATTAATCAGCAGATTGGATGGCAACTCCATTTGTGCAATCACAGTTGAATTATAATCTAGGTTGTCTAAAGAGAGAAGAATTTGGCAGGTCCAGCGTGGCGGCTCATGCCTATAATCCTACCATTCTGGGAGGCTGAGATAGGTAGATTACTTGAGCTCACCAGTTTGAAACCAGCCTGAGCCAAGCACAGTGGTGGGTGTCAGCCACTCCTCTAGAAAATGTTAACCAAGCACAGTGTCACATTACCCTCCAGAAAATGTTATCCAAGGACAATGGTGGGTGTCAGCTACTTAAGAGGTTGAGGCAAAATCATGGATCACTTGAGCATCCTGGCCAGTTTCCAGCTACCATTATGATATCGGGGAACACAGAGGTGAGAAGAGATATGCCAGGCCACTGTAGTCATATGATCTTTCCACTCTACAGGTAGACCTCAGGAACATTATCTGAAGCCCATGAAGCCTAGTGAATTGTACTACCAATTTAGAAAATGGTGAGTTTTGAGTATTTCTTACCTTGGTTCTCAGTGTCTTTCATTCATTGCTCATGGCCGGGGAAGGTGGCTCACAACTGTGATCCTAGCACTCTGGGAGGCTGAGGCAAGTGGATGGCTTGAGGTCAGGAGTTGTTGACCAGCATTAGCCCAAATGAGAGCCCGGGCATTGTAGCAGGCCCCTGTTATTTCAGCTATGTGCGAGGCTAAGGTAAGAGTCTCACTTCACTCCAGGAGCTTCAGGTTGCTGTGAGGTATAAGGCCCTGCCACATTACCAAGGGTGACAAAGTGAGTATCTATCTCAGGCACCAAAGAAAAACGTAGAAATGAATTATGTAACATTAGTGAAAATAGCAAAATGAGCTATGTGTGTGGCAGGTGCCTGTAGTCACAGCCAGTTTAGAGGCTGAGGCAAGAGAATTGCTTGAGACCAAGGATTTTACATTGCTGTGAGCTATGATGAGGCCAAGGCACTGTAGCCAGGGTGACAGCGTGAGACTCTGTCTCACAAATAAAAAGAGAAATAAGTAAGTAAATAAATCAACTAAAAGAGGAACCAACATTCATGTGGGAGTTGAGCCCTTGCCCCAGAGGGCTGGGGGTTGATTGTGGTGTACATCCTTCGATTGTGCCTGTCATCACTTTTACCCTTATGGCCATCTCAAATGAAAGAAATGAAAGATATCTGGATGGGGATAGGAAGGGGTAGGAAAGGAAAGGAGAAAGGAAAGGAAATTGGTAAGGAAAGGAAAAAGAAATAAAGAAAAAAAGAAAGGCAGGAAGGAAAGAAAGAGGCAAAATCCCGACCCCCACACACACATACACAAAGCAAAGGGTAGCCAGTAGTCATGGAAAAATGGATTAGGTATCTAAGTTAGTAATCAAGTTTCAAAGGGTACAGCACTCATCATGGTATTGGCCAGGTGGGTTGGCTCAGTCTGGTCATCCTAGCAGCCTGGGAGGCCCAGGCAGGGGGTTTTCCTCAGCTGAGGAGTTCAAGACCAGCATGAGCAAGAGCAGATGCTATCTCTATTCAAATGAGAACTAACAGGTGGGTATCATGGCCTGGGCCAGCTGTAGGCCCAGCTACTTGGGAAGCTGAGACAAGATGATTGCTGAAGCCTAGGAGTTTGGCGTTGCAGTGATCTACAATGCCAGGGTAGTCTCCTCAGGTCCATACACTGAGAATGTGTCTTAAAAACAAGGAAATGCATAGCACTCCTTTGATCATGAAAGATCATAAATGCATAGCACTCCTTTGATCATGAAAGATCATAAATTAGCAAGGCTCTATTATGGACATATTAATTAATTTTTGATAGATTAATTTTAGAGACAAAGCCTCACTCTGTTCCCCAGGCTGGAGTGCAGTGGTGTGAATCCTTCTCTCTGCAACCTTGATCTTCTGGGCTCCAGAGATCTTCCTGCCCCTGCCTGGCAAGCAGCAAGGTGTGTTCTGGCACTTGGCTCACGGTTTCCAAACATGAAGCTGAATGAACCTGAAATCCATGTCACCTTCAGCACTACCTGATGTGCAACTTCACTCACTGCCCACTGATTCAAGGGTTTATGGGGAGGAATCCTACAATGGTCCTAGACAATCTGTAACATATAGAAAAGCTGATAGCCCTAAAACCATATCTGCAAAAGAAGTGATGGCTCAGATGGGCTGGCGGTCCTAGACCTCTGTTCTATAGAATGAATAGAAGGTAATAGGAAAAAAATAAAATATTATGAACAAGTCATGGTGTAGCAGGGTGGCTGAGACCTGTAATCCTAGTCCATGGGGGAGGCCCTGGAAGAGAGATTGCTTGAGATGAGGAACTCCAACTCAGCCTGTGCCAAAGAAAGATCCTCAGTCTCTATGAAAAGCAGAACAGTTTGGTCAGGCATGGTGGTGTGTGACAGCTACTTCGGAGGCTGAGGCAAGAGGATGGATTGCTTGAGCATCCTGGCCGGTCTCCAGCTACCATGATGCCATTAGGGAACACAGAGCTGAGGAAAGACCTGTCAGGCTACTATTGTCATGTGATGTTTCCACTCTACAGGTAGACTGCAGGCACGTTTTCTGAAGCTCATGAACATAGTGAAGTGTACCACCAGCTTAGAATATGGTGAGTTTGGGGCTTTTCTTTACTTTGGTTTTTAGTCTCATTCATTCTATGTCCCTGGTCGGGCAAGGTGGCTGATGCCTGTAAACCTAGCATTCTGGGAGGCTGAGGTGGGTGAATGGTTTGATCTCAGAGGTTGTTGACCTGCCTGAGCCAGAACGAGAGCCTGGGCAATGTGGCAGGCCCTGTCCTCTCAGCCACATGGGAGGCTAAAGCAAGAGGCTTGCTTGACTCCAGGAGTTTCAGGTTTCTGTCAGCTATGAGGCCCTGCCACTTTATCGAGGGTGACAAAGTGAACATCTGTCTCACGCAACAACAACAACAACAAAGATAAAAACAAGTATGTAAAACTAGTAAAAATAGCAAAATTAGCCATGTGTGTGGCAGGTGGCTGTAGTTGCAGCTACTCTAGAGGCTGACGCAAGAGGATTGGTTGAGACCAAGGATTTTACATTACTGTGAACTATGATGAGGCCTAGGCACACTAGCTAGGATGACAAAGTGAAACTCTGTCTCAAAAATAAAGAAAGAAATAAGTATGTAAATAAATCAACTAAAAGAAGTGCCAACATTCACGAGGTAGGTGAGCCCTTGACCCAGGGCATTGGTGGGTGGTTGTTCTGTATATCCTTCAATTGTGCCCCTCATCATTTTTACACTCATATTCATCTCAAATGAAAGAAAGGAAAGGAATGGGGATGGGGAAGGGGACGGTAATGAATAGGAAAGGGGCTTGGAACGGATGAAAAAAATAAAGAAATGAAGAAAGGAAGGAAAGAACAAGGTAAAATCCCTGCTCCACACACCAAAGGAAAAGGGTAGCCAGTTCTCCAGGAAAAATGGACTAGGTATCTGAGTTAGTTAAGTATGTTCAAACTGCACAGCACTCATTGCATCGTCCAGATGTGGTGGCTATGTTCAATACTCCTAGCAATCTGGGAGGCTCAGGGAGGATGAATTCATGACCTCAGGATTTCAAGACCAGCCTGAGCAAGAGCCAGATCTTGTTTCTAGTCAAAAGAGTACAAGTAGGTGGGTATTGTGGCCTGAGCCACCTGTAGGCCCAGCTACTTGTGAGGCTGAGACAAGAAGACTGCTCAAGCCCAAGAGTAGTCATTGTAGTGAACTACCATGCCAGGGTACTCTCCTCAGGGCCACAGAGTAAGACTCTGTCTCAAAAACAGGGAAATTCACAGCTTTCCTTTGATTATGAAAGAGTAAATAAGCAAGACTCTGTGGTTCCTTGAATTAATTAATTCTTGATTCATTGATTTTAGAGACAAGGTCTCAGTCTTTTCTCCAGGCTGGAGGGCAGTGGTGTGATTCTAGCTCCTGCAACCTTGATCTCCATGGCTCTAGAGATCTTCTAGCCTCAGCCAGGCAAGCAGCTACATGTGTTCTGGCACTTGGCTCATTGTTTCCAAACATTACTGGTAGACATGAGGTCTTAAGATGTTGCCCAGGCTAGCCTTGAACAGTATAGCCTCAAATGATTCTCCTACCTTGGTCTCCCAAAGACACTGGGATTACAGGTGTCAGCTCCCATACCCCGACTAAATCGATAATACACTTACTATCCATTTCATACAGTCCATTCATTATTATAGACGTATTTCATTTGTAGTTGCCAAATTCTTTTTTGTTTATTTGTTTGTTGGTTGGTTGGTTGCTTTGTTTTTGAGACAGTCACAAGCTATAGCCCTGTGTAGGGTGCCCCAGCTTCATAGCTCATGGCAACCTCCAACTCAGACTCAGGTGATCCTTTTTTCCCCAGTTTGTGTGTTTTTAGTAGAGGCACAGTCTTGCTTTTGCACAGGCTAGTTTTGAACTGGTGAACCCAGCAATCTCCACACCTTAGCCTCCCAGAATGCTGGGATTACAGGTCTGAGCCACCACACTGGGCCTGCCAAATTCTACTTCTAGCTGTGCTAGTATTGTAATTCCACCGTGACTGAACGAATGAAGTTGCTGTCCAATCTGCTGACTTACCCATGTCAATTTATGAGCAGTGCATCTGAGATATGATCTGCTGTTAAATCATATTTCATGGTCATACACATTATTTTCAGGAAGGTGAAATCCCTTTCACTTGCAGAACTACCTGATTTTCAACTTCACTCTGTGCCCAGTGATACCAGGTTTTATGGGGAGGACTCGGATCATGGTCCTAGGCAATTTGTAACATATAGGCTTATAGCCATAAAACTATTTTCAAAACATGTGATGGGTCTGCTTGCCTGGTGCTTCTTGATCTCTGGTCTATAGAATGAATATATGAATATGATAGGGAGGAAATAAAAAATTATCTCTGAGCCCTTGCCAAGCAGGGTGGGTCAGAACTGTAATCCTAGTCCATGCGGGAGGCGCTGGTCTGAAAATTGCTCAAGTTGAGGAGCTCTACCTCAGCTTAAGCAAAAGAAAGACACTCAGTCTCTATGAAATGTAGAAAAGGTTAACCAAGCAGGGTGGTGTTTGCCAACTACTTAGGAGGCTAAAGCAAGAGGATGGATCGCTTGAGCATCCTGGCCGGTTTCCAGCTACCATTGTGACATCAAGGAACACGGAGGTGAGAAGAGATGTGCCAGGCCACTTTTGTCATGTGATGTTTCCACTCTATGGGTAGACCGCAGGAACGTTATCTGAAGCCCATGAAGCCTAGTGAAATGTCCCACCAAATCAGAAAATGGTGAGTTTTGAGCATTTTTTACTTTAGTTCTCAGTAATTTTCATTCAACTTTCATGGCCAGGGAAGGTGGCTCACGACTGGAATCCTAGCACTCTGGGAGGCTGAGACAGGTGGATGGCTTGAGCTCAGGAGTTGTTGACCAGCCTTAGCCAGAGTGAGAGCACAGGCATTGTGGCGTGCCACTGTCCTCCCAGCCATGTGGGAGGCTAAGGCAAAGAGGCTCACTTGACACCAGGAGTTTCAGGTTGATGTGAGCTATGAGGCCCTGCGACATTACCAAGGGTGACAAGGTGAGTATCTGTCTCATGCAACAAAAAAAAGATAGAAATGAATTATGTAACACTAGTAAAAATAGCACAATGAGCCTTGTGTGTGGCAGATGCCTATAGTCACAACTAGATTAGAGGCTGAGGAAAGAGGATTGCTTGAGACCAAGGATTTTACATTGCTGTGAAATATGAGTCCGACAGACTCTATCCAGGTTGACAGCATGAGACTCTGTCTCAAAAATAAAGAGAGAAAAAAGTAAGTAAATAAATCAACTAAAAAAGAGACAAAAATTCATGTGGTAGTTGAGCCCTTGCCACAGGGGGCTGGGCGTTGGTTGTTGTGTCTATCCTTCGATTGTGCCCCTCATCATTTTTACCCTCATATTCATCTCAAATGAAAGAAATTAAGGGTATGGGGATTGGGAAGGGCAAGGGATTGGAAAGGAAAAGAACAGAGAAAGGAAAGGAAATCCATAAAGAAAGGGGAAAAAAGAAAAAAAGGGAGGAAGGAAACAAACAAAGACATAAATTCCCTCCCCGCCCCCCAAACCACAGGGTAGCCAGTAATCAAGGAAAAATGGACTAGGTATCTAAGTTAGTTATCAATTTTCAAACTGGACAGCACACATCATTGTATTGGCCAGGTGTTGTGGCTCAGTCCGGTAATCCTAGCAGTCTCGGAGGCCCAGGCAGGGGGTCTTCTTCAGCTCAGGAGTTCAAGACCAGCATGAGCAAAAGCCAGGCCCTGTCTCTAGTCAAAAGAGAAGAAATAGATGGATGTCGTGGCCCGGGCCAGCTGTAGGCTCAGCTACTCCCAGGCTGAGGCAAGAACATTGCCTAGGAATTTGGCATTGCAATGAGCTACCATGCCATGGTACTCTCCTTAGAGAGTGAGACTGTGTCACAAAAACAAGGAAATGCATAGCGCTCCTTTGATCATGAAAAAGTAAATAAACAAGGCTCTGTGGTTCTTGAATTAACTATTGATGGATTGACACAAGGTGTCACTCTGTTCCCCAAGCTGGAGTGCAGTGGTATGAATCTAGCTCCCTGCAACCTTGATCTCCTGGGCTCCAGAGATCTTCCTGCCTCAGCCTGGCAAGAGGCGAGGTGTGTTCTGACACTTGTCTCATTGTTTCCAAACATTATTGGTAGAGATGAGGTCTTAGAATGTTGCCCAGGCTAATCTTGAATGCTTTGGTCTCAAATGATCCTCCCACCTTGGCCTCCCAAAGACATTGGGATTACAGCTATCGGTTCCTATACTAACACTAAAGCTATAATGCACTTTAATATCCATTTAGTACAGTCAATTAATTACTATGGACGGCTTTTACTGGAAGGTGCAAATTTTTTGTTTGTTTGTTTGTTTTTTGCTTTTGAGACAGTGTGAAGCTTTTGCTGTAGGTAGAGTGTCGTGGATTCATAGCATATGGCTGCCTCCAACTGGACTCAGGTGATCCTCTTTCCTCATTTGTGTATTTTCAGTAGAGATTTGATCCCTCTTTTGCCCAGGTGGGTTTTGAACTGGTGAGCTCAAGCAATCTACCCACCTTGCCCCCCCCAGAAAGCTAGGATTACAGGTCTGAGCCTCACAGAATGCTGGGATTACATGCCAGGTTGGAGACGCCGGGCCTTTTACATTTTTCTATCTCTATCCAATTTAGGATTATAATTCAACCATAATTGAGCGAATGGAGTTGCTGTCCCATCTGGTGACTTATCCACGTTAATTAATAAGCTGGAAATCTGATATGTGGTAGATTGTAAAACCACATCTCATGCTCATACACGTTATTTTCATGAAGCTGAATAAAGCTGAAATCCATGTCACCTTCAGGACTACCTGATGTGCAACTTCACTCACTGCCCAATGATATAAGGGTTTATGGGGAGGAATCATACAATGGTCCTAGACAATCTGTAACATATAGGCAAGTTGATAGCCCTAAAACCGTATTTGCAAAACGAGTGATGGGTCAGATGGGCCATTGCTCCTAGACTTCTGGTCTATAGAATGAATAGACAAATGTTATAGGAAAAAAATAGAATATTATGAATTATCTCTGCCACTGTACAGAGGGTGACAAGGAAGCATCTGTCTCATGCAACAACAACAACAAAAAAGATAACAACAAAGTAAGTAAAATTAGTAAAACTAGCAGAATTAGCCTTGAGTGTGGCAGGTGGCTTTACACGTAGTTACGTTAGAGGCAAAGGTAAGAGGATTGGCTGAGACCAAGGATTTTTTGTTGCTGTGAAATATGATGAGGCCTAGGCACTCCAGCTAGGGTGACAGAGTGAGACTCTGTCTCAAAAATAAAGAAAGAAATAATTAAGCAAATAACTCAACTAAATGCAGCACCAATGTTCATGAGATAGATGAGCTCTTGACCCAAGGCATTGGTGGGTGGTTGTTCTGTATATCCTGCGATTGTGCCCCTCATCATTTTTACCCTCACATTCCTCTCTAATGAAAGAAAGGGAAGGAATTGGAACAGGGAAGGGAAGGAAAGGGAAAGGGGCTAGGAAAAGATGAAAAAAGAAAGAAAGAAAGGAAGGAAAGAACAAGGTAAAATTACTGCACCATGCACAGAAGGAAAAGGGTAGCCCATTCTCCAGGAGAAATGGATTAGGTATCTAAGTTAGTTATCAATTTTGAAACTGCACAGCCCTCATTGTATGTGCCCCTTTGTGGTGGCACATTACGATGCTCCTCACAATCTGGGATGCCCAGGCAGGGTGACTTCTTGAGCTCTGGAGTTCAACACCAGCCTGAGCAATAGCCAGACCAAGTCTCTAGTCAAAAGAGAACACGTAGGTGGGTGACATGGCCTGAGCCAGTAGTCAAGGAAAAGTGAATTAGGTATCTAAAGTAGTTATCAATTTTCAAACTGCACAGCACTCATCATTGTATTGGCCATGTGGGGTGGTTCCGTCCCATAATCTTAGTAGTCTGGTAGGCCCTGACAGGGGGCCTTCTTCAGCTCAGGAGTTCAATACCGGCATGAGCAAGTGCCAGACCCTGTCTTTACTCAAAAGAGAACCAGTAGGTGAGTGTCATGGTCTAGACCATCTGTAGTCCCAGCTACTTGGGAGGCTAAAGCAAGAGGATTGGTCAAGCCCAGGATGTGGGCATTACAGTGAGCTACGATGCCAGGGTACTCTCTTCAGGGCCACAGAGGGAGATTGTATCTCAAAAACAAGGAAATACATAGCGCTCCTTTGATCATGAAAGAGTAAATAAGCAAGGCTTTGTGGTTCCTTGAATTAATTAATTCCTGATTGATTGATTTTAGAGACAAGGTCTCACTCTGTCCCCAGGCTGGAGTGCAGTGGTTTGATTTTAGCTCCTTGCAACCTTGAACTCCTGGGCTCCAGAGATCTTCTTGCCTCAGCCTTGCAAGCAGCTAGGTGTGTTCTAGCACTTGGCTCATTGTTTCCAAACATTAATAGTAAAGATGAGGTCTTAATATGTTGTCCAGGCTGGCCTTGAATGCTTTGGCCTCAAATGATACTCTCACCTTGGCCTCCCAAAGATACTGGGATCACACAGCCTAAATAGATAATACACTTTAATTTCTATTGCATACAGTCAATTCCTTATTACAGATGGATTACATAGCTAGTTGCCAATTTTTTTTTATTTGTTTGTTCATTCGTTGGTTGGTTGGTTTTTTGTTCATTCAGTCCCAAGCTGTAGCCCTGGGTAGGGATCCATGGCTTCATAGCCCACAGCTACCTCCAACTTGGCCTCAGAAGATCCTTTTACTTCAGTTTGTGTATTTTTAGTAGAGGCACCATCTTACTTTTTCCAGAGCTGGTTTCAAACTGGTGAGCCCAGCAATCTACCCACCTTAGCCTCCCAGAATACTGGAATTGCAGGTCTAAGCCCCCACACCAGGCCTGTCAAATTCTATTTCTTACCAACCTAGGATTGTAATTCTACCATGATTGAATGAATGAAGTTGCTGTCCAATCTGCTGACTTAGACATGTCAAATTATGAGCAGTACATCTGAGAAGTGGTATATTGTTAAACAACATCTCATGGTCATACACATTATTTTCAGGAAGGTGAAATCCTTTCACCTTCAGAACTACCTGATTTGTAACTTCACTCTGTGCCCAGTGATGCCAGGGTTTATGGGGATGACTTGGATCATCATCCTAGGCAATTTGTAACATTAGGCAAATCTTATAGCCATATAACTTTATTTGAAAAATAAGTAATGGGTTAGAATGGACCAGTGCTCCTAGATCTCTGGTCTATAGAATAAATACAAGAATATGATAGGAAAGAAATAGAATATTACCAATGAGCTATGGCAGAGCAGGGTGACTCAGACCTGTAATGCTAGTCCATGGTGGAGGCCCCGGGCGGAAGATTGTGTGAGGTGAGTAACTCTACCTCAGCCTAAGCAAAAGAAAGACACTTAGTCTCTATGAAAAGCAGCAAAGGTTAGCCAAGCATAGTGTTTTGTGCCAGCTACTTCGGAGGCTGAGGCAAGAGGATGGATCGCTTGAGCATCGTGGCCAGTTTCCCTCTACCATTACTAAATCAGGGCACACAGGGGTGAGGAAAGATGTGCCAGGCCTCTGTAGTCATGTATTCCACTCTACAGGTAGACAGCAGGAACATTATGTGAAGCCCATGAAGCCTAGTGAGGTGTACCACCAAATTAGAAAATGGTGAGTTTTAAGCATTTTTTACCTTAGTTCTCAGTAATTTTCATTCAACGCTCATGGCCAGGCAAGGTGGCCCACGACTGTAATCCTAGCACTCTGGGAGTCCGAGGCAGGTGGATGGCTTGATCTCAGGAGTTGTTGACCAGCCTTAGCCAGAATGAGACCCCATGCATTGTAGCAGGCCCCTGTACTCCCAGCCACATGGGAGGCTGTGACAAGAGGCTGTCTTGACTCGAGGAGTTTCAGGTTGCTGTGAACTATGAGGCCCTGACATTTTGCAGAGTATAACAAATGATGTTGAAGAATTTATACACATATGAATATACAGGAATTAGTGTAGTCCCGTATATTTCCTTGCTTTGTCATCTTAGAGGGCCTGAGAGCACCAACACCCCCGTAACAGGAGCCCACGTCGCGCCCAGATCTTGGTCCCTCATGCCATTCTCCTTTAGAGGGGCCAGAGCTCCTTGGAGTAATAGTTGATTTCAGGACTGTGCAGGCGTTTTAGAATAATTTTGAAGTTACAGATAAGTTGCCAATGTGATACAGAGACTTACCATGTCCCACAGTGCCCAGTTTTCCCTATTGTTGATAAATTGCATTACTGTGAAACATTTGTCACATCGAACCCACTTCAGTACATCATGACTACCTAGGGTGCATACTTGATTCAGACTGTCTTAGTTTTTACCCTAAAGTCCCTTTCCTCTTCCAGGATCTTACTCAGGATACCACATCATGTCTCCCTTCATCAGTGTGTCTGCAGGACCCTCTAGACTATGACAGTTTCCATCATTTTTCTCTGCACTTCCTTCCTTTCTACCATCACATGTTCCAGGCTCATCTTGTTTTTTTCCTTTTCCCAACCTTTGGAATCAGCCATTGCTCCATGGATCACTGATTAGTGGAAAATATTAATGAGAAGCCAGGATCTAGGCACTAGGTTTGCTCACTGCATTTGGAAGTGACTGTTCGTGGCTCACTCTATGGACAATAAACGGTGATGTGACGGAGGTTGCTTGTTCTGCTTTGCAAGAGCTGATTGGTAAATTTTCAGGAATTGTGTGAGCTGGTATTTAAAATATAGCCATTATTCATTATTAAAGTATGTAAACTGATATATGTGTATTTTTTATTTTTTGAGATAACGTCTCACTCTGTCACCCTGGTTAGAGCTTCTTGGCATAATCTTAGCACACAAGAACTTCAAACTCTTGGGCTTCAGCAATACTCTTGCCCCAGTTTCCCAAGTACCTGGGACTACGGGTGCCATTGTCCAGGACAGATGGCTACTCTGTCTCTTTTTAGAAGAGACACTGTCTGGCTCTACGTCAGGCTGGTCTTGAACTCCAGAGCTCAAGCAAGCCCTGTAACTTGGCCTCTCAAATTGGTAGGATGACAGGCCTAAACCACCACACCTGGCCAATACAGTGAATGCAGTGCATTTTTTAAAACTGATAATTAACTTAGATATCTAAGACATGTTCCTGGAGAAGCGGCTACCCTTACTTTATGTGTGTGTGGCTTATGTGTTTTCTTTCTTCCTTTTAATTCCAGATTAACATCACGGTAAAGAAGACAAGGGGCACAATGGAAGGATATAGAGCACAATCACCCGACAACTGCCTGGAGCAAGCGATCAACTATCATGTGAACATTGGCTCTTCTTGTAGTTGATTGATAGATTGATTGATTAATTTTTGAGACAGAGACTCAGTCTGTCACCCTGTCTAGACTGCCTTGGTCTCATCATAGCTCACAGCATCTTCCAACTCTTGAGGTCAAGTGATACTCTTTTTTCAGCCTCCTAAGCAGCTCTGACTACAGGTGCCTATCTTTTTCCTGAGTAGTTATTCAATTTTGAATACAGACATAGTCTCCCTCTTGCTCAGAGTTGGTCTCAAACTCAAGCAATCCACCTTTCTCAACCTTCCTGAGTGCCAGGATTACACCTGTGAGCCGCCTTGTCTGGGCTACTCTTTTATTTTGGGATCTGTTCATATTGAAATTTAGGAATTCGCAGTGGTACCTCCAATTGCATACAACATCACAGGGTTCATTTTAGTTTCCTGCCTCTAATTCCCTTCTCTTACAGTCAGAAATCTGGTTCTCATTATCCTTCGTATACCACCATCCACCACATGACATCTCATGTAATGACTGACCAGACCATATATGTGATGGTGATCCCGTAAGAGTATAATGCTGTATTTTTAGTGTACCTTTTCTCTGTTTAGATATACAAATTCTTATCATTATCTAACAATTGCTTGAAGTGTTCAGTGAATAATTCCTGAATAATTTATGACAGAATATGTTCATAAAAAATAGTTTTGGCCAGGCATGGTACCTCATGCATGTAATTTTAGCCCTTTGAGAGGCTAAAGTGGGAGGTTCACTTTTGCCCAGGAATTGGAGACCAGCTTGAGCAAGAGTAAGACCCCATCTCTACAGCGAAGAAAAAAAACAAAAAAGATTTATAAAAATAGAAAACTTTGCCCAGTGTGGTGACGCATGCCTGCCATCCTAGCTACTGAGGAGGCTGAATAGGAGAATCACTTGAGCACAGCAGTTTGAGGTTGCTGTAAGCTAGGATGATGCCAGTGCACTCTAGCTTCAGGTCACAGAGCAAGACTCTATCTCAGGAAAAAAAATATGTATAGTGAACACTCTCATACGTCTCACTCAATGACTCCACTCAGCTGTCTAAACGACTTCTGATTGTCCCTCAGAATAGCTCCCCCCCATCGCCCCATTTCATTTGATGGCCAACTTCTGTACATATCCAGAATCAGCCACTTCTTACCACTGACACTAACAGAACTTTATTCTTGTCTTCCATGAGCTCACACCTACACTATCTTAGTAGCCTCCTCTTTCTCCCTTCTGCTCCCACCCTTGACCCCTCCTGTCAATTTCCCCAAAGCAGCCACAGGGGGCCACCTATTCATTTATCCATCAAACCACATCCATGTTCCACTCAATGACCCTCCATGGCTCCACAGCTCACTCAAAAGTTCTCACCATGACCCCCAAGACCGTGCATGATCTGGACCCTTTCATCTCTCTGACCCTATCTGCTACCCTCTCGCTCATTCCACCCTGGCCACATTGACCTTAATACCATTAAACACTCTGGATACATTCCCACCGAATGAGCTTTGCACTAGCTGTTCCTACTGCCTGGAATACTGTTCCCCATGTATCAGCATGGCTCCATCCCTCACCTCTGTAAGTCCAGACTTCACTGACACTTTTTCAGTGAGGCCCTCCTCAGCACCCTTAGCTGAGCTCTTAAGTCTTCCACCTTGGAGCACAATGAGTAACATAAATGCCAAGAGAGAAATGGATTCTCAATATTTGAAGAGATATGACATGTATTAACAGTAGAGCTGAAAAAATCAACATGACAGGGAGGGACACAGGGAGGATGGTATAGTCATAAGGTATGTGGACATATGCTCAAGTGAGACATGTATTGAAAGGAAAGCATTAATTTTTAAACTCTACATAGGCCAGTGTACACTTCGTAAGCATACAGCTTGCAGCATTTCCACAAAGTGAGCACATCAGTGTCATCAGCGCCAGGTGAGGAAACAGACATTGGGTGGTGCCTGTGGCTCAAAGGAATAGGGCGCCGGCCCCATATGCCGGAGGTAGCTGGTTCAAACCCAGCCCCGGCCAAAAACTGAAAAAAAGAAAAAAGAAAGAAAAAGAAACAGACATGACCTGCCCCCACAAAAATCCCCCTTCTACACTCCTTCAGTCGTTAGTTCCCCAGATATAACCACTGATTTCACCCTCAAAGAACACATTGCTTTGCCTGTGTATTCACTTTATATAAATAGAACCATACTCTGAATCCAGCTACTTTTGGTCAACATTGCATCTGTGAGAGTCATATCTGGTGTCACAAGCAATTTGTTCTTTTTTCACTACAGGTATAGAGCAGTGGTTCTCAAATGTGGTGGGGCATCAAAATACCTTGTTGGCTGGGTGCAATTGTTCACACCTGTAATCCCTTCACTTTTGGGAGGCCAAGGTAAGAGGGTCACTTGAGGCTAGGAGTTCAAAAGCAGGTTGAGCAGTATAGTGAGACACCCCCCACCTCCACCCCACCCCCACACTCACCCCCCATAAACACACACCACCACCCTCTGTATAAATGAGTATGGGAGTTCAAGGCTGCAGTGAGTTATCACCACACCACTGCATTCCAGGCTGGGCAACGGACCAGACGAAAAAAATTCAATTACCTTCTAACATAATTCCTTCCTGTCCTGTTGTCTGTCTGTCTCACCAAAGAGGGTTGGGATCTTTGTTGTTTCTGTTAATTGATGGGCCTGGCATATAGTTTGTCCTTAGTAAAAGTTTGTTGAATAAATGAACCCATACATTTTATTTTACATCTTTTGTTTTTAATGCATCTTTTGATGTATATCTCTTAATTCCTGGTAAGTGATGTCATTTGATGTGCGTTTCTTCTCATAATTTAAAGGTTTTGAACATTTGGGAGGCCCTTTTAGAGGCTGCCTTGATGACTCTGGTATAGCCCAAAAATACTAATTTGCTACTTTTCAGATTATATTTGCTGACTTGTGTCAGTAAATACGACAAAAATCTTCCACTTCTGCTTCTCACTGCCCCCCACCATGTTCTTTCAGTCAATCCTATTATTAGTATTAATTATCTTTAATTTTATCTCCTTAAGATATCTGATCACTTCATTACTTGGTTTGTTAGCTAAAAATTATATGTTTTGATCTTGGCTACAAAGGATGAGGAATGAAGGATCTAGCTTTTTTCTTTTTTTTTACAATAACCTGTATTTTTTTTCTTTCTTTTTTTTTTTTTATTGAGTCATAGCTGTGTACAATAATTCAGTCATGGGGTACAGTGTGCGGGCTTCGCATACAATCAGAGATATTTTTGTCAACCTGATTGATATAACATTCATGATATTTTCTCATTTACTATGTGAAAACATTTTTGATCCACATTTAGAAGTTTTCTCCTGACCTTTCAAATATGCACCACAAGTGTGATCTCATCCTTTATCCTCTCTCCCCCTACCCTCTCCCTCCCCTTCCCTCCCTCTCCCCTTTCCCCATCTTATTGTGCAATAAATGGGTTGTAGCCTTCGCTTGAAAGATATAAATTTGCTTCATATTAGGGGTGTATACATTGGATACTTTTTCTTCCATTC